>OU015763.1:1229253-1418581 GCA_907173295.1 Fagus sylvatica | reverse complement strand
AGTTACGCTTATTTGGAAGTTTGTCCAAATCCTTCTAGTCGTCTGCGGTTTTATGCCTCTTTCGTCTACAAGAGGTTGGACAGAAAAACGATCTCCTATGTATGTCCACTTCATGCAGCGCGGCACTCACATACAAGTGCCATAGGAGATAACATCTGGGTTGGACGAGGGTTAATGGAAGATGTACTTTAGAAGAGTGTATAACCTATCAATCTATTCTTCAATTTCCTAGGTGATAGTCAAGACCTTGAAACTTGTATTTTTCACACAACAAAGGCTATAGTTACGACCACTGATCCATCTTTAATAAGTAAACTAGTGGATAAAAAATACTATCTTCTTTACATAAAGAAAAAAAAAAAAAAAGAAGATTCATGGGATAAACACAAATAAAGAAAATAATGAATATGCTATTTTATTTGCCTTTTGCATTAAAATACTAGTATTCACATAAATGGTTTTTTATCATTCAAATGGGTGTGAAAATACTTTATATATATATATGTGTGTATGTGTGTGCGCGCACGTGTGTATGTGTATCAGTTATAAATTGACACAATGGAATAACAAGGAGAAGAACATGTCATTCTCATTGAGTGATAAAACCTTAAAATCTACTAAGGATCTTTGAATCCACAAGGATAACAGAATAATTGAGAGAAAACCTCTTTCTGAAATATTATTAAGGCCAAATTACACATTACACATATTATTAAGGTCAAGATTATAGCCTTAAATTCAAAAACCTTATAACTGAAATATCGAAATCTCCTACACTATGGGAAAAGTACTATTCCATTAGGAATGAGTGATGGACATATGTAAACCTTGCTGTCAGTGTTATATTGGAGTTCCCCTTCAAGGAATATGAAATAGAAAATTGCTCTGATGAAGTATGTAGGATAAGGTTTTTTTTTTTGGTAAGAAAGAGGTTGAAGTGGTAAGAATTGTGTCATCAAATTCTCATCATAGGAAGACTACTTGGTTTTCCTTGTATAGGGTAATCATCTGTCATTTGATCGCATGACTATTACTCTTCCCCCAGCCCATGGTTTGGGTTGAAATGCAGAATATTTGTTTGCATTTGAGGCAGAGGAAAGTTGAGTAAACAATTACTTGTATTTGATGAACAGATATGGAAATGCAATCCAATAGATATTTTTATCTCTAGCTAGAGCTTGATATTGTCAACTTACATATGATTATCGTAATTTGTAGCTATAGTGATCTTACTTGTGCCCTTACTCTTTATATTTTATATATGTATGGCTATCAGCTTCTCCAAGATCCAAAAGACTTATAAATGGACTATATTGAGTATTGACTTTCAAGTCTTTTGTCTTGAAAGTTGAAGTTGATGTATACTCGATATTTTTTCCAGGGAAGACGTAATCAAATGAGCTATGTTTATGAAATCACAACTTTGTTGAGTCAAACTTAATTTATAAAATACAGCATTTTATGAGTCATATTTATTTTATTCTTAAGAATTTTGTTATATATAGCTTGATCCCCTAGAAAAAATTTTAGGCTCTCTCATTGATTATGGAGTTAAATTTTTATTTAAGTGTTATTTTATCCCAATTTTAGTCAAGACTCATTTCTAGCTGCCTATGGCTCTTGAACTTTATATTGATTAATGCTACACGCATAATACCAAGCAGTATATTTTGATCAACTGATGCTTGCCTTTCAAACCTCCAAGGTTAATCAATATATTTTATTAATTGAAGATACATAATTAGTCTACAAGGATGTGGAAACACAACAACCGTGTATTTTACACGGGAAAGATAAATTGCATTGACAATAATAACATTGGAATAAAAGTTTATCACTAAGCAATCAAACAACCATCCAAAATACAAAGACTTTGAAACTATACTATTTTTTATTTTTGAGAAAATTAAAACTATAGTACCACTTGGAGGATAGAGAATAGTGTTTGAATTAAAGTGAGCTGCAGAAGAATAATAGCAGCGACGGTAGAAGCCGACCTCCAAGGAGTGCTAAAATATTGATGTCTTAATATCGCCTTCCATTTGTTCGAAGGTTCCTCATAATATTCATCCAAATCTTTACAGAGTTTATAAAAATCACAGTTCATGTCTCTCCGAAGGATTCCTCTGCTAAGATTGTTAATCATAGATGTCACTGCATTTCTGTCGCCTAGGCCATTAACCAAGATTCCTTTCATCGTTTAGTAAATCCACATCTTTTGTAGTGTTGATAAGACGATCCATTATAGAAAAGAAATCCGTAATGTATTGGTCACTTGTATGGTCGCATTGCTCTAATGCCATAATGTTTCGAACCAAAGCTTCGTTCCTATCATAGAACACTAAACGTGGGATTTCCAACACACCTTTTTTGAACTTTAAGTCCAGTAAATATTTGCTTGGAACCACCTTAAACTTTACTCCCGCCTCACTTAGCTGTGTTATAGAGTATTTAGGAAAAAGTATTTCAGGGACTCTGGCTGGTAGCTCGTTGGTTGGAGGTAGTAGAAAGAATCTAAGCAAATCGGTGAAGTGTTGTATATTCACACTGGGAGATTTATTATGAATGTTCCAGAACTTAAAGAAGTCAAAAGTAAGTTGAATTAAAGAAATGGAGTTTGAGAGAGAGGGCAATGCTAGATGGTATAGTTTCTCAATAACAAAGAATGGAAGCTGATTTTCAAGTAAAAACAACTCTCGCGGCACCATATCCAATAGCCATGCTTCCACTCTCATAGGATCGTCTCTTGTCCATCCTTTTAACTTATTTTTCAAGAATAGATCAAAAATGAAGCTCGCATCCAACAGGATCATTTTCACAAAATCATGACTTTCTAGCTGAACATACTCTACATAGCAACGTCGAATATTATCTTTTCCATCTCCCTTATGGTGCTTACTAAATTCTCCAACTTTATCTCAGCTTGGTTCTCAACCCGTTGCATGAAGCTCTTGAAGTATCTTACTTTATGCTTTTCCATGGTTTGAAATCTTTTTTCGTCGTGGTGAATGGGACCAATTGAAATAACCTGAGGAGTGTAGGCTTCTTCATTCAATTTGAGAAGGTAATATGGAACCTTGTATATACGACACCCAGTTGATACTGGAGGCTCCAACATTTCAAGCATTGTTATGATGTCATTTACAAGCGGGTCATTTTTATTTTCATTTCCACCTGAAGTTCTTGTTTCCTCATTCGCTAGTTTCTCCATCTATCTTCCTTAAATTTCCTGATAACAAACACAAGAGCCCCATTAGAGACACAAGCTGATGAGTGATGACTCACTTGATGTGTGGGCACACTACAATTTCAGAATAAATTACAAGAAGTTTTCCATTTTACGAGCGTAATGCTCACTAGTCGTAAACCCATGCGATGCACGCGAATGTACTAAACATGAGATCTAAAGAAATATCACTAAGTCAAATTAGTTAGGAAGAAGAAAGTAGCTTTAGGGAGAAAAAAAAATATATGCACAATTATCATAGCATGTCATCCAAAAATATTATTTATTACAAACTATTAGGCTTTACAATTAGAATCAATTGCAAATTGACTACAAATTTGTGTAACATAATCATTCAGTGTTGTCGGAAGTCTTGTTCGATAGACTTTCTTAGGTAAAGCTTGCAAAAATATGCATCACCCTTGTAATTGAAACATTGGCCTTCCATTGGTAGGACCTTGGACCTATGAGACCAAATGGTGTGGCTCTATGATGCAGATTCAGAGATGTGGTCTACAAAGTTCTAGGAAAGCCAGCCCAAACACCTTAAAACCTAAAACAATAATAAAGAGATACACATTCTCAAAGTTGAAACATACTCCTCCTAAAAAAAAAAAAAAAAAAAAGACACTACAAATCACTCTGTACAACTAAACCAAAAAGATCCATCATCTTTTTTTATTTTTTTGATTAAAAAAGATCCATCATCTCATAAAACTAATCCAAATATGAGAGAGGAGTATACCAAAGAAAGAAGGAAGAGTGGAAATAGAGTGACAATTTTTTAATATAATTACATAATTTCATAAGAGGTTTAGGAATTCTTCTGATTAGATAGGAAAAGAATTTTGTAAATTTTCATATTTTCCAATCTTGCATTTGGCATGCTACCTTTTGTAGTACAAAGATTCTTTTCTTCTCATGGTCAATGATAGCAATATTTGTTGTCAAAAGATCTGTATAAATGAAAGTGAACACACTAAAGATAAAAAGAAAAACCCAATCTCTTAAGATTGAGTCTATTGATTCTTCTTTAGTTGGGAAGCAACAGCCGAAAATCTTGATTTAAGGCTCTAATTATAAAAAAAGAAGTGTTTCTACAAGCATGCCACCAACAAATCCAAGAATGCCTCCAGCAGCATTCTGCAGAAAAAGATTTCCCATGATACCAAAAAAATCAAAATGTCTTTAGACGGTACCATGACAGGACTGTGGTCAAATAATGCTCTGAATGCAGCATAAGCAACCAAATAGCCGGTAACCATATCAACACAACATGTAAACATGTCTTAAAATCCATTCATATAGGAAACAAAAACCAAATCTAAATAATAAAGTGCAAAATGAGGGCTGTGAATAAAAGGACAATTGAATACAAAAAATTGCAAAATTAGAGGGCATAACTCAACTGCAAGAATTAAAAAAAAATTTAAAAAGAGAGAGGTGGCCAAATTATCAGAGGGCAGAACTCAACTGCAAGAAACAAAATTGTGGCCAAAGAAAGAGCAAAAACATAATTCTCCAGCTTTTTGAATTATAACAAAAATAAAATATTTAGTGATCCTTCAATGGAACAAAACCATTATTAAAAAATATTAATAGTCAGTAGAATAATATCAATAATTATATTCAATACTTTCCAGTTTTGTCCCAATAACCTTACTGAGTATTTTTCATATTATTGGCCTTGAGTTTTTCATGATCATCATGGTATGAAGAGAACCCGAACTAATACAACAGTCTCAGTAATAAACCAGCCCAAAGAGCAACTCAACATGTTTTGCTAATAACAAAACAGGACAAGGAAGCTGCTCCATCAATCCAGAAGAACCTTCTTTCTTTTCTTTAACGTACACTATGACATAATGTTACCTAGAATTTGATCACACTCACAAATGAAATGGGAACCAGGACTGTAGTATGCGTCTCAAACATGGAACAATGACAGTAGGCTTAACTTAGGTGTTGTTTGATACACTGAAAACTTTTAGCAATGAAAATTTAAGAGCTAAATTATAAGCACTGGACTTCTAAAATTGAAAATTTAAATTTTGAATTCAATTATACTATTTGATAATTAAAATAGCTGAATTCTGAAAGCTAGATAATGCTTCTCTGCTAATTCCTATAGCTTTTTCAGCCTCACCTTTGATTCTTCACTATGAGATTAAAAAATGAATAAAAAATCCCAAATCAGTGAAACCCAATCAAACCCATTCATTTCAAACATTTATTCAAACACTTCGAGGGATATCAAAAACCAAATAAAACAAACCAAGTTTAATTGCTCTGATTGATTACTCTTTCTTTAGTTCAAGAACATTTCTTCTAATGCATGTGTTTCATCGAATTCAAAAGTCACTATTACACCATATCTATCAATCAAATTTTAATCTGGTTAACGATAAGAAGAGCAAAGCATAAGAACCTATGCCATAAAAATGTAAAGAAGAACCAATATAAATAAAAACGTTTAGATCACACAGAGAGAACAGAAAAAATTATACCTTCTAGATGCAAAGCCTTAGCTTAAGATATCTCTGAAATTAACCTTGCTTGCAGCTTCAAGCAGAGCTGAAACACCAACATAGAAAACTTAAATAACTAAAATTTTCATGGGTCAAATAAAGGATTCTAGCTAGAGTCTTAAAAGGGTTCAACTTGTATCAGTATTAGTATTATAGTGCCTGTCAATATATATGCCGCTTGCTAATTCAGAAGAGCAAAGAAAAGAATCGAGAGAGAGGTCAATAGACTTTCACCAATAAATCAATCAATGAACAAAGAAAGGTCCAGGTCCAGGTCCTATCTACCGCAAGACTTGTTGGAAGACATCCTCATAAGGCTTCTAGTGTAATCTACAAAAATTAAAACTTTCTTTCACATACTCCATAGAATAAAGACTACCAAGTAAATCAATCACAAAAGAATTCTTTTACAACTTAAACTGAAATAGACTGGAAAATAAAATTTAAAGCAACACAGAAAGTTAAAATAATTGTAACTTATATGGGTACAAAATCAATGATCTAGTGAAGGTCCCGAGAAGCTGTTATGGAAGAAAAATTTTATTCCAGACTTCCGGTGCACCTGATAAAACACGGAAGTCTGGGGTTTCTAACTTGGTCATTGTACTCTTTGGTTTTCATGCTTTTAGATATAGAAATAAGTTAATTACTATGGGTTCCGTTAAACATTTACATTTGTCAGGAATTTCATCGAACATATGCTAGGCATTTTTATACACAAACCAATGAAGGATATGGAAATCTATTAACATGATGAAAAAAAAGGAAAAAAAAATTACATATCACATGTCTAAAAGAGATTTCATCAAACACATCACATGCAACAATAATAAAACAAAAGAATAAAGTTGGTCCCCAGGTAGGATAAGCTTAAAAAAAGTGAAAATTGAATACCGTTCAGATGACACTCACAAAAAGTGCACCCAAATAAGGGGTTTCAGACACAAACCATCACAAATCCACCCGGTAAATAAACAAAATCGTAAAAATGAAAAGAAATTAAAAAAAAAAAAAAAAATCACCTGGGCTTGTCATTGAGGCAGTGGGTATTGATGGGTTTAAATAGGAGATTGAGCAAAGAGCAAAGTAATAGTGACCTGCAATCAATTGGGCAAATCAGAGCGGGAGATAAGGAGTTTAGGATCTGGATTTAATGGATAAGGGAGAAAATATTTAAGAAAGGGAGGGGAGGAGTCGATCAAGAGAAACAAAAGAGAAGATGAGGAGGCTTGTCAGAGGGGATTGGAGAGTCTGAGACACAGAGCTTTGAGGATTGGAGGTTTCAGAATTGGAGGAAGCTTGTGAGTGAGAATCCTCAAGTAGAGACAGAGCATTAGATAATAATAGGGTAACGTTGGAAAAATAGACGTCTGAGTGAGTGAAGGAAAGATGATATGGATCACTGTGGTAGCAGGATTACGACGGGGTAGTCTTTGAAAGAGGAAAAAATTTGCTCGTATTTTCATTTTGATCTCTTTAACTTTAAAATTTTTTATTTTGACTTTTTAACTTTGTTTAGTTATCAAATTATATCTTTTGTTCATTTATGTTAGAAGATTCCGTTAAGTACTTAGTTGATAATTGACTTGTTATATAATGTGGCCAAATCTGACACGTCATAAAAGATAAAAAAATACACATTAAATTGGTGATAACCTCTTCACCTTCACATGGTCCTGGGCTCCTGGCCATGGCCGGTGCACAAATCGACGGTACAACCATGATCGCGTTAAATTCACTGCGAATCGACGTCGTTGATCTGAAATGAGATTTGATCTCGTGGTCGGTGGCGATCGTGCGGATGGGTAGGTATGAACAGGACTGACAAAACCACAGGTTGAACTAAGGGTTTGAGGTATGTCAGAGAGGGAGAGAGAGAAGGGAAAGAGCTTGTGAAGGAATTGGAAAGGAAAAGATCCGAAGTGCTTTTTTAAAGAAGCTAGAGAGAGTGGGAATTTTGTCAGATTAAAATGTTTGTTTCAAGCTTTCAAAGAAGCTTAAAAATACGTAAATCTGTCTCTTTGGTTTGTTTGTGTCTCTATCCTTTCCTTTCTTTTCTATTTGATTAGGAAGAGAGTTCTTCAACAACTCCCAACGAATTAGCTATTTTTTGAAAATCAGATCTTGGAATCATATACAATAATACAACCAAAAGAAAGGCCAGAAATGTTCTTCAAAAGCAATATCAAAGAGATATATACGAGGTTGCCGAGAAAAAGTTAAAGAAAAGAATTCAAATGTTGCTGCATAATTCAACGTGCAGGTAAAGCCATGGATGCCGGTGAGGACTGGATCTGTCCGGTGTGAGATAATTGGGTTTGTTTGGTTCGGGAGGGAAGATGTGTTTGGTCAAGTGTAATATGCTGTGATGGTTGTTGAGTTAGCTTTAAATGATTAGTTGGCATTTTTAAATGATGTGTTATTTCTATTGGACCACCTGTTATACATGGTAGAAATTATATATTTATTAATTGTAACTGGTAGAAATTATATATTTATTTAACTGATATGTTCCCATTTAATGTGTATTTTATTTTTATTTTTCCTTTTGATAACTTGTCAAATGTGGTCACATCATATGACACGTCAGTTGTCAAACTAGGCACTTAAAGGGAGGCTTTTAACAGAAATGAACGGAATGTGCAATTTGATAGCTAAACAGAATTAGGAGGCCGAAATGAAAAATTTTGAAATTAAGGGGTCAAAATGAAAACACTGCCTAAATTAAGGGACCAAAAATTGACTTTAGTCTAATTTATATTACATATAGATTATAGATAGGAAATGTATACATCTTTCAGTTTGCATCCTGTAGTTTTTGGTAACTTATTTAATTAAGTTTAGTCACTTGGCGCAAGGAGAAAATAACCACTTGATGTAAATACAACTTTTAAACCCCAACTTTTATTATATAGTATATGATATTAAATTAGATTAGATGTATGTATGCATCTTTTACATTTAAATCGTAGGTAAGCATAGACAGCAATAAATTAATTTCCCAAGTGCTTCTAAATCCCAATGGCTAGAGGAAAAAGCATCACAAAGGCTAGAAGAAAAAGCATAGTCAGAGTAGCACTATTTTTGTTTGTTGTGGCAAATATTTGGGTGACAATCTTGGTCAGAAGAAAAATAAATAAATAAACTACATGTTACCAATCAAGTATAGTAGTCTAAATTTAGTTCCATTTTTATGTTGTTTTTACCTATGTATATTAATAGAGAATTGGAGAAGCTGTATAGTTTCTAATAGAACAATTGCAGCCCAAACTAATATAAAACTTTAGCAACAGTATTCTCACCAATTAAATGATGGATTATGCTTACCAAGTTTGAGCTTAGGAAGATTATCTCAAGCATTATTATTTGAAAGTGACAGGGTAGGTAAAATGGGAACTCTAGGAGAACATTTGTAAGGATTTCACATATAACAAAATAAAGTGATGATCCAAACAATGACTATGGAAACAATGGGCCAAAGATTTCTTCAAACATGATTTCAGCATTAAGTGGAGCATCTAATAATATCATGGGCTCGATAAACCTGTAAAAGTTACAGATAATTGAGTCCAGAATTTAATATACTCTGAAGACTTTAGATAACAACTTTCCTTCCTCCCTAACTAGCATTTATGGCCAAATTATTTTACCTTATTTCACCAGAGCCAAATTCTCTAAACAAGAATAAGAAAAGTTAGAGAACTAACAGTTTTTGCTCATCTAGTGAACCATCATGGTGACGATATTTAGATTACACCATCAGTATCAACAGCATGAAGTCATTACTCATCCAATGGGATTATAACAATCAAAACACATGCAAACAACACACAAATACTCATTGAGATTCATAAACTTGAAGCTTAGTTTCCAACAAAAATAAAGAATAACTAATTAAATTGAAGTTTAAAACCAGAGAAAGAGAATCTAGGTAAGTTCAGGTGTCTTTTTCACTAAGACCAACACCAATAAAAAGGCAGATTTGCAAGCCCTTTTGTCAAACATAATCAGTGAAATGAAATAACACCATATCTACTTCATTCATTAACTTAAACTTGGCTTAGGCTATGCACATGCACGTGCATTGTGATGTTATGGGCCAGAATGACCTTCTTTCTTTGTTCTTTTGCTAACCCTGGAGCCAAATCTTGCTGCTTTGAGCTTTACCATCATTGCTTCTAGTTTGCTAATCCTAGCTTCGAGGGCTAATCCTGGTATCTCCAATTCTTGGCTACTAGAAGGTGAAAGAGTTTGCAACTGAGCTCTCAAACTCTCCACTAAGCTTTCTGTACCCTTAGGAGGAATATGAGGAACAACAATGGCCTCAGCTTGCTTTTCCTCCTTCAAAATTGGTATTGATACTTCTGAAGCCTTAAATCCCCTTTGCTCAGGCACAATACTCTTAATGGCTTCTTGCTGACCTCTCAAACTCTCCACTAAGCTTTCTGTACCCTTAGGAGGAATATGAGGAACAACAATGGCCTCAACTTGCTTTTCCTCCTTCAAAATTGGTATTGATACTTCTGAAGCCTTAAATCCCCTTTGCTCAGGCACAATACTCTTAATGGCTTCTTGCTGACCTCTCAAACTCTCCACTAAGCTTTCTGTACCCTTAGGAGGAATATGAGGAACAACAATGGCCTCAGCTTGCTTTTCCTCCTTCAAAATTGTTAGTGATACTTCTGAAGCCTTAAATCCCCTTTCCTCAGGCACAATACTGTTAATTGCTTCTTGCTGACCTCTCAAACTCTCCACTAAGCTTTCTGTACCCTTAGGAGGAATATGAGGAACAACAATGTCCTCAGCTTGCTTTTCCTCCTTCGAAATTGGTAGTGATACTTCTGAAGCCTTAAATATCCTTTGCTCAGGCACAATACTCTTAATTGCTTCTTGCTGATCAAACATTGATTGCTTCCAATCCAAGTACCTAGCTGTAACATCTGCCTTGTAAAGCCGGGGTGGAATATATAATTTCTCATCACTTATTGGTTTACTGTAATCATTCCATGCAATCTCAGGGAGTTCATTCAACCGAGCAACAAAACCTGGAAGATCTTGATCCATCCCAAATTGCATTGCAACTCGATGTGGAAGGTACTGTTCTATAAAGCCAAATCCAACTAGCTCAGAAATCCTCATGCATCTAGCAATTGATAGTAATTCCTCATCCAAACCTGGACCAACCAGCATCCAAACTTCCTTTTCAGCATAAAACTTAGGAAAATTCCAGCCATCCATAGCCATGGCATAAGGCCGCCACAGAAAACTCTCTCCAGCCAAGTCTAGTGTCAACCTCATATTCTCAACCTTCAAACCATTTACTTTGTCCCATCGAGCCACTCTCGGGTCACCATAATTTAACACATTCGGCTTTGGCTGAAACTCTATAAATCTCTCCCAAGCCCAAATTTGAACAAACTGAAATGGTGACTGAACCTTTAGTTTTAAAACATCATCATCAACATCCTTACAACTCTTTAATTTGGCAGCAGCAACAATTTCTCCTTTCAATAAACTTAAGTCTCTATAAATGCTTGCAAGAACTGCTGGTGCAAGCGCGATTCTTGTCCCTATAGCTAGTTGAATTGCAACTGGAAATAAATGCTCATCAATTGTCTGATGATTAGTTACAAAAACATACCTAGACAGCCAACAAGCAAGAAACGCTTGGTGCTCAAATTCATTCCCACTATTCTTGAATGTCTTTATCCATAAGCTTTGGCACGCCTTCTTAGCTTTAGAAGCTACAATTCTTTTTCGTGCTTCTTTCAGTTTGTCTTCTATCTCCTTTAGTTCTTCACACTCAACAGGGCTTAAAACAGGGTCCCCTAAAACAGAGTAACCACCCACGATCATTGCATCTTCTAATGTGATTGTTGCTTCACCCCAAGGAAACAAAAATGATTTGGTCTCAGAACACCACCTCTCCACAATCCCAAGTACCAAACTTTTGTCTCTTCGGATATGGTAAGTGGAGGTCATGATTGCTTCATAGATTCCAGCTTTCTTCCATTTAGATTGGTGCAGAGAAGCCATTTGATCAACCCATGTCACCCAAGTCTTGTGCCCGTTTCGCCAGCCTGAGAAAGTGACCTTCAAAGGCCAATCTTGTGGCTCAAGACTTGATGGTGGAAGGTAGCAGGGACCGAATTGAGGGAGCTCAAAGTCTGGTCCACTAATGGATGTTATGGAGGGTTTGAGAAAATGGGCAATTCTTAAATATGGCTCTCCACCAGTTGGTGAAACCATGAGCCTTTCACTCACTTCAAAAATGGTGTCTGATGGGTCGTCCTCCATTGTTGGGATTCAAGAAGGAGCTCCAACAAAAAAGTCTATGACTATGACAGGTAAGTGTTGGTGGGTTCCTTCATTTGTGTGTTATCATGGGATGTGGCATTGGGTTTTAGCACTTTTTTATGAATAGAATCAAGTTCTGTAGTATCATGATTAGGCTTATGAATCATCCAAAAACAAATCCCATGGGATATGGAGTGTTGAGTAACCACTTGGTCCTATAATATGGCGAAACTGAATGGTTATCTTATTTTCTGTTAAGGGGTCATTCTGGTAAATCCCATGCTCTCTCTCTCATTCTCATTCTCATTCTCATTTTTGCCAATATTTATGAACAACTAAAATAAGTCCAAGGGTAATCTAATTTTTCGATTTTTGTTTTTTTTGAAGAGAGAAATTATTCTGTAGACATGATGTACTAGAGAATATAGTAAGGAGAATTTTTGGGTATGAAATGTATCATACATTCATACTTACCTCATCTTACTAGGAAATAAATTGAATTTTAAGTAACCTTTATGTGTTTTAATTTTTCATTATAAGAAAAAAGGCTCTTTAATTATTCCCTCTTTTTCTTAAACAGTTTTGAAGGAGTAAATGTTTTTGGGTCTTACATTTTACTCATAAGAATTTGGGAAAAGCCTTCAGTTTTCTTATAAAGTTGTAATCAATACAGTGCATGCATAAATATTCCAATTTCTAATAGAAATGCAAGGAAAAAAATGGTAAACATGAAAAGAGAAGAAGCAAAAAATTAATACGAATACTTTAAAAGCTTTGGCACCATTAGGTGAATTAGTAGAATGATTATCCATAAGCACTTCGAGTTTCCTTGTCAGATTCCATGATGTTTTACCTTTGTTTATTTTCTTTGGATTAGAAAAGGAGGTGGCGTGGATTGGCTTTATCTGTGAGAGAAAACAATGAAATCTGGTGTGGGAGGGAAAGTAGGGGTGCATAGATCGGTCTACCATAGCAAAGTGGGAACTTTTATTGCCAAAGCTTAAACTGATATTGCTATAGAAATTTTAAGCATGTTAGTCATTATCATTCACATTCACGTGTTTTTGGATAAAAGGAGTAATAGCTTTTTGCGAAGAAGTAATTGAGGGTACAATTTTTTTTTTCGGTAATTGAGAACTTTTCATTCAATGAGAACAACCAAGAACATCCAATCTCCACACATCTAGAACAGACTCAGGGAGGGATGCATCATTACAACAAAGGAAAGGCTAATTGAGGTACAATATGATTTCACATACAAATTAGCAAGAGAATGATTTTATTCATGAAATTTGTTGACATAAATTTTTCAATGCACAACCAACTTAGCCCTTGCATGGCCTTGTGAAATTTGGAACTGTTCAGTAATTCCAAGATGTGCCAGGAGAAGCCAGACATGAGTGAGCAGCTCTCCTCCTCGCCTAAGCTGCTGCCCATGAAGATTCCATCGACACTGATTTGCAGCATAAGATAGCATTTCCACCCACACATGACTCATCAACTCCCACATCTTGTCATTCTCCGAATTTTCCCTGGGTAAAGATTGCAAACATTTAGCAAGCCTACAAGCATCAAATAACACTGACTTGCTTCTGTCTCCTTTCACTTCAGATGGAGGAATGTTAGTCTTCACTTGAAGTAACCTTGTGCAGGCTTTGTTCACATCTGAAATGGATTTTCTTCCTTTGAAAAATTCATTGGCTTCAGCACATGTGTCTCTAAACCTGATCAATCCAATTCCATTTGGCAGCATGGAGGGACACATAACTAAAAGATACAACATGTAGCCTGACAACAACTTGCTGGCTTTACAATTGGTTCCATTGAAAGAGGCTGAGTTCGCGTTTTTGTCAGAATAATAACAGAGATCAGTAGCAATATGCCACAGAAGAATGCTTTGATCAAATTCTACCTCAACACTCTCTTCTAGTGTTTTCCGATTTTCATTGCTTATTGGATCAAGAAAATTTGCATGTTTGAGTACCTGATCGCCCCTACAAGCACATAATTCTTTGCAAGCCTTGAAATTTGAGGCCCTCATTGATTTCTCTAGAGACAGGTCAAAGATCAGCTTTTTCAGTTCCGGAGGAACATTCTTTGAATACTTGTATCGATGCTTCTCCAATATTTCATAAATGCATAACCCCTTCTGAATAAAACTACACTTGGCTGGCTTATCTCTGAGGCAAAATCTTATTAGGCCGTACTGTGCCATGGTATTAGACCATCTCTTCTCTTTTGTGGATTGAATTGATGAAATAGCTCGACACAGGAGAGGTACCACCCTATTCTTATGCTTATTCAGCCATACCGATGTCCAGTCTGAGCATAGTAGTAAAATTGCTGCATAGAGCTCTAGGACGATAGCTCCAGCAAACAATACATAAGTGATAATCACATCCACTGTTGAGTATGCCTGCTTTTCAGTAATCAAGAAGGCCACAAATGTGGAAATGATTGAAATGAAACTGATGCATCGGAGACTGATGCAACAGAGACTGAAACGACCAAGAAAGCCATGCACAAAAGAATAAATCACAACTGCCTTTGTATAGAACACATCATACATGAATCCTAGCTCAATTTCAATCACTTCGAAAGCTTTTTCACAAGATATGTTCTGAAAGAAGGACTGGCTGTTCAAGATGTCCTCGAAGCTAAGGATAAGATCCACACATAACTGCCTGAAAGTCTCATAGAAGTTCAAAGCCTTCTCTAGAAGGAATGTCTGATCAGTATCATCCCTTGCAGCTGCATAGGAAGTATCCCCTTCTGTGGGAACTGCAATGACCGGACCTGATGAAACCTTGAACCCTTCACGTTCTTTTGAGCCGTATTCCTCCATGTATCTGGCATAATTGGGGCCAGCATCAGGTTTTCGAAGCATTGAGTCTCTAAAATGCTCGCTGCTTGTATACCTCAGAATCCAAATCCTCTCTCCAAACTTGATAATCCCAGAGATAAAAACTGGAATCACCATAAAGTTAAGAGCAATACTCATCCAAGCTCTAAAAAATACATAGAAAACCACTCCCACCTGGATAGCTAGCCCGAGCAAGTGCCTAAGCCATAACTCGTTGTCTTCCAAGGAGTACGCAGTAATGGTGTCTGGACCACCAAGGTGCAACAGAAGAAATGGTGCCCAAAACGCCGATATTACATGGTCTGCTTTCGAAGAGCTACCTTTTAAATAACCTGATTTGTAGGAAAGTACACCCAGTGAGACTGTTGCCACCCAATCTGCGGACAAGTAGGCGATCCATAGTATGATTCTGACCCAGTTTGTACTTGAATACTTTCTCCTTTTTCCCATCAGGATTAGGAAGCTTTGCAAAATGAGGCTAAATAGAACCATAACACGGAGTTCCCATTCATTCCAAAGTTTTGTCACACTTTCTGGAACAATCTGCATTGCCTTTCTCTTCTTTATGAAGAACAAACTGCCCACAACTAAGGGTGAAGAAAATGAAAGATCAATTAAGTAGCCTTATCAAGTAAAATGGCACACATAAATGTTACTTGTAACTAACATGGGAGCTGAGTAGTTGAGGCGTGATTCAACACTGTCAGATTACTGACACGAAAAGAGGATTGAGTTGCTGGTTTTAAACCTCAGAGAGGTAGACGCAGAAGAGAAGGAGTTCTTTCAATTCAGATGACTTCTACAGCATTGCATAAGAGAGGGACTAAGTGAATCCATCACAAACCATTTAAGGGTACGAAAAGTGTCACTTTCGAATTTGAAATCACAATATGAATCCGTGACAAACCACGTGTAAGTAAAATGTAATATCCCTATAAAAAAAAGAAAAAGAAAAAAAAAAGTCAATTATTTAACAGAATTTTACATTATATGAACAATCAATAATTTAACAGAACTTTTCAAGTGCATTATGGATAGACATGGTTTATCTACAAATCAGTTCGTAGTCAATTTGTTATAATCCACTACGTGACGACTAATAAGATTATCCACTTGTATTTTTAATTGCATGACCTATTTAATAACAGACAAAGTTTGGCTACAAACCGATTTGTAGCTAGTTTGCTACATCCCACTACATGGTAGCTTATAAGAGTAAGACCATTCACACGTATTATTTAAAGAAGTCACATGACTCATTAAATAGGTTATGTGACTAAAGTACACGTAGATGATCTTATTAGTTGTCATGTAATGGGTTGTAGTAAGTAGGTTTGTAGCCAAACTTTATCCTTTAATAAGCAATGTGATTTGTTTAAATAATATATGTGGATGGTCTTATGAGTTGTCATGTAATGAGTTATAACAAGCTAGTTACAAATCAGTTGGTAGCCTAACTATAACTATGTGTTATAACTATCTTTTGATGCATGATATAATTCTGGTTCTCAGCAAAACCAATGTGAACAGCAGTGTAGAAAGAATCAGACGTGATATTCAGCCGACAGGGGTGGAGCCACTCGTTGGTTGGACTGGGCCAGCCCAATATATTCTTTTTTCAATTTACACTTCTATTTAAAAAAAAAATAGTCCAACCCAAATTAAATCATTAGCCCACCCAAGCCAGCCCTATATAGTCTTTAAACTCCTTAAACCAAACAACTTTAGCCCAACACACAACATCAATAGCCCAAACAATAACAAAATAACCCAAATGACAAAAATTGGCTAAACAACTACTAAAAATCAACCCAAATAAGTTCTCCACTGCACATACCCGTAACCACAAGCGATGCCGCCATCAAATGGCCCCACCCATAGCTGACAGCTCCACTCCATGCTTCCGAGGACGATTCCGTTCCACGCCGCCGCCGCGAGCCACTTCGACTACTCCAAGATATTTCATCTCAACTCTCTGACTCTCTCTCTTAGTTTCTGCTACTCTCTATCTCTTTCGTTTCTTGACTTTTACAGTATGACATTAGTTGTATACTTAATACTTGTATCTTTATCTGATTTACCAAGTAGGTTTTTTTTTTAATGAATTATAGTAGTAAATGCGTAGTGGGTAAGGTCGTGGGATTTCGACATTTGGAGAAATGGAGCAGTTTGATTTTAATATGAAGCATGACTCTCTGCCTATCTTTCTTTATGTTATTCTTCTTCTTTTTCCACCTTTGTCCTTTGGGTTTTTACCTGGTCATAGTTGAAATTTTCTTCAATTAAACTACAATATGATAGGGTCAAATTCACCATAGCCTCCTCCTTGGTGTATCTCCTTAGATATACACAGTTGGATAATTCTCCATTTCATATCAAAGGATCTTGAGAGTGGTTGGGACAATAGGATTGAGAAAAATTGTACGGGTCAATGATATGCCCTATTATTAATTTATTTGCTGAATAGTTAAAGAATTTTTCCATGAAATGAGCTCAATTTCCTTGAAGAATGCATATCTTGCTGGTTGTTTATATAAGTGAGAGTGATACGTTGATTTGAGATTTTTTTTTTATTTACTTACGAGTTTAACATGGGGGATTGGTTTGAATTATAAAGGAATGAAATGAAATGTGTAAAAATAATAGAAAAGAATAGGATGAATGAAAATTTCAGTTTTTGAGGGAATGAAAGGAATGAGTGTTCCCTTTCATTCCTTCATGCTTAAACTCCCAAATAAGAAATAAAACATATTTTAAAAATATTATTTGTATTTCATTCATTTTTATCAATTTTCTTTCTCTATAGAAAAGAGAGATAGATAGAGGGAAAGAGCAATTTGAGAAAGAAGAGGGGACCAAAGGAAAAAATAATAATAATAATAATAAAATGTCATATTTTTCCCGGCTTCCTTAGGTTTCCTGCAACTAGCTACAATAACAATAGTAGAAGCCCTGTGGAGCCACGAATCTGTTTGGTTTTCAAAGTCCACACTACCGGACCAATAAGCAAAAACTAAATAATATAAAAAAGCTGACATCACTTAAAAGAGTTAAAAACTAAATAATATAAAAAAGCTGACATCACTTAAAAGAGTTAAAAACTAAATAATATAAAAAAGCTGACATCACTTAAAAGAAGGAGTTAGATATTGTTAGTGTTCCGTCAAGTAGCATTATTTAAAATAGTGTGGGGTCCATGCATCAAGTAAAAATTAAGATAACGTTATAAAATGGTGAAAGGGTATAGAAAGTATCTCCTATTTCTTAAATATCAACTCACCATCGTGATTTGGTATTTCAGTCCAATGAAAGAATGATATCTATATTAATAAAGCCAAGTCATGTTTGGGGGTTTGAAATTTTTGAGAAATTAAATTGTCATTTTGATTGTAGCAATAAGTTGACTTGGTTTTATTAATACATGTATCATTTCTTTATTGTACTAAAATACCAAATCACAGTGGTTGAACTGATATTTTGGAAATAGGAGATACTTTCTCTTTCTTTTGCTAGTGCAGGAAAGTACATAAGTGTCTGTTATCTTAATAAATGTGTCGATGGGGTCTTTTGTCCGCTGGATTATCTGTTAATGCAGAATGTCAACTTTGGGAGGGCAGATAACTGAAATCATGTTCCTAACTGAAATCAGGAATCATTGGGAGAGCAGATCGATAAAAACTTAAAACATTTCCAAGTCTCTGTTTTGTTTTAGGGATAGAAAAACTCAAATAATATAATCTATATAATTAAACTATTCCATAAATCTCATCACAGGGGAGGGGATAGAAGATTAAAGTTTCATAATTTTGTATAAATTTCCATTCCTTAAAGTGTCAATAGAGAAGTGCAGCAACAGTTACACTAAAAGAGAAACACAAGCACTAACTGTTCTAGTACCAAATATTGTACTGCCTCACCGAATCATGGTTGAGGTATTTGGTATATATAGACTTTTGGATTACATTGTATGGTTACTTTAAGTGTGGATACATACAATTTGAATATAAACAGAGGTGCAGCTGAGATAAGCTTCTAGGAGAGAACCATCCTAAGAGGTGCAGTTGAGTTAAGCTTCTAGGAGAGAACCATCCCAAGATTTAGCTGTATTTATCTCTATTGTATTTTTATCACATAGCTCTTTAGCTCTTTAGCTTTATCCTTAACAGTAACAAAGCCTCCAAACTCTCAACTTATGTAAGCTTTATTTTATTTTAGATCAAATTATAAATTACACCCTTTGACTTTGGTTAAAATTCAATTCAATCCTTTAAGTTTTGACCTTGTCAATTTAGTCCTCTAACTTTCAATTGGTTTTAATTTAATTTTTCCCCTTAACTCTGTTGCTGTTCCGTTAACTATATCAATTTTATTTTACTTAAAAAAAACAAGAGCAGCAAGAACACTAGTACCAGAGCATGTTTGGTTTTCACATTACAACCAATTGTTTTTTTTCTATTTGATTTTCTGGGAACAAGAAGAACCAAATATGAAGTTATGAACATCAAAACATATTGAAAATAACCAATTAATTGTCTTTACCAAACGAAATTCCCCAACATCTTCTTTTATTCAATACATGGCTTAGTCACTTTCTGCACCATCAAACCCAAATACAGTCCCCAAATCTTCTTTCATTCAATCTGAACACTGACCCCCATAAACGGATTAACAAAAGCCATCAAAAAATTATATCCAATTGTTTTTTCTTTTTGATTTTTTGGGGAAACAAACAAATTCACACAAGCCAAATTGATTCTCCATTTTTGGCATCCACAACCCCATCAAAGCCACAATTCAATCCATTCAGCCATAACCCAACACAATCGGCTGAGACCCATTTGAACAACGGCTGAAGTGGAGTAAGAGAAAGAGAGAGGTTCAGATTGAGTAGCTCATGTGGTATGCCTTCGCCGCCTCTGTTTCCCTTCATTCTTCCTCGCACGCGGTCACCGCATCGAATAAGTTCCCACTCGTTAACAGTCCCTGGGGCTATCAAGAGAGAGAGAGAGATCGGAGAGACCAAATGCCGCCATCTCGCAATCCATCTGCACCTGTTAAAGACTGAAAGTCTGTGTATTATATTATATATCAAATGTAGTACAAGAGAGAGCCTTTATATAGGCAAAGGTAAGAGTAATGCACAAGTAAAAGAAGTGCTATACAAGACAATGTATTGGGCCTAAGACCCATTGGGCTTATATCCTTTTCTTCAAGGCCATAGCCAAGAAAACAACATAGCTGGGAGCGGGGTTAAAGTTTAGTGCGCTCATGTGGTTGAAGAAGAACAAAACAGACACAACCAAAAACCTTGAGTAGACTGTAGTTTGGAGCTGTGCCAAACAACCGTTCATATGGTGTTGTGTTTTGAATGACAGGTGAAGGGCATCGGTTGATGGTGTACACTACAGTGAGAGCAGCTTCACCCCAGAATGAGGCAGGAGTGGAGGCTGCATTGGTGAGAGCCCTAACAGTATTTAGAATGTGACGGAGTTTACGTTCAGCTCGTCCATTTTGTTGTGAGGTGCCAGCACAAGAGGTATGAAAAATAGTTCCATAGTGTTTAAGAATAGTAGAAAAATCTGTTTGTCTATATTCTCGTGCATTGTCAGAGCGAAATACTTTAATAGCTTCAGAATACTGAGTCTGAACCATTTTAGCAAAATCATGATATATTGTGAGAACTTCAGAACGATTTTTCATTAAATAAATCCAAGTGTAACGAGAAAAATCATCGACAAAAATAACAAAATATCTTGACCCCCCCACTGTGGGAACAGGAGAGGGCCCCCATACATCTGAATGTATAAGATCAAAAGTTGCAGAAGCAATAGACTCACTATTATTAAAAGGTAAGGTAGGTTGTTTGCCGAGCTGACATGGCATGCAATCAAATGGACTGGAAGAAACTGAACCTAATAGACCCCTAGATACTAAGGTTTGAATACGAGGAAGAGAAACATGATCTAGACGAGAGTGCCACAACTCGATGGAGGCAGAAGCAGCAATAACAGGGGCGGTGTCACGCCCCAAACCCAACAAGGTTTGGTGCATGAGAAAACTACAACCCAAACACCTGTAAATTTTTCCATCAACTATTACATAACTGTATGTCAACTTAGAATATCAAATGTCCATTATCAAAAGTTCTAATCCACTAATCCATAAGTTCATACATTAAGCCATTTACATATATATACGTCCTCAAAATAATGTCAGAGCTTTATAACTCTTACATTGACCATTGGCCACAAAAGAATGGAGGTCTGTACATAATTACATATAATTACATTTCAGTATTCCTATACAAAATATCTCTTAGGATGTGCAACCCCAGCAACAACTCTGGGTCTAACACACCTAAGGTTGAACTACCAAAAAAATCCAGCCTCCACAGAGTAGTTGTCTAACTACTGCAAACCCACAAAAATTTTAGCTTGCTGAGTCTCTGCCTACTCTGTAAAAATCATAATTGAAAGGAATGAGCTAAAGCCCAGTAAGTAGATAAATAATGGGGTTAGGGGAGATGCAAGTTTATTGATACTAAAGCATGTTACAAAACATAACGTATATTTGGAAACTTTTATACAAATTCTCTCAAAATCATCTTCCTTGCAATAATCTGAAATATTTAGAAAGAATAATGCAACACCAAGCTTTTCAAGATATGAATACTGAAACAACATAATACACCATGTGAGCCATATAATTTTCCAATACATTTCAAAAGCATAAAACCGCAAAACAAATACCAAGGCCACTTGACAAGGCTTCTACTAGGAGCTTCGTTAGGCCCACAAGTAAAAGACCACACAACTAGGACTTCTACCAGGAGCTTCGTTAGGCCCACAGGTAAAAGACTTCATAACTTGGTTTCTACCAGGGGCTTCGTTAGGCCCACAGATAAAAGACCAAACAACTTTATTTCTACCAGGAGCTTCGTTAGGCCCACAGGTAAGTTACCAGGAGTGTTAGTTGTGTTCCTACCAGGAGCTTCGTTAGGCCCACAGGTAGTTGTGATTCTACCAGGAGCTTCGTTAGGCCCACAGGTAAACGGCATCCAGCTGGGTAATCACCATATAATCACAATTGTCATGGCACAAGGGTAAAACAACAAAATAGCTCACAGGTTAACATAATAAAAATACAGTTCATTTCCAAGTGGTTGGATAAGACCTTTCAACATTCAAAGTATTCACAAAGCTTGTCATTTATCCAAATAATTCCCAAACCTTTAAAAGTTTCCAAAACATATCTCAAACAACAAACATCAATGATAAAGCATCTTTAGAAATCACAATAATCCAATAACTTTATCAAATAACTCCTCAAGGATTAATGAAAGATGCTTATAAAATTTCCAATCTAGCAAATCATGCATTTCCCCAAATGCGCTATCAAATATAATGCATTTTCTCATAAATAAATAAATACTAAGGTTTATACACAAAACCCCTTAGGAAAAGTATAATTTCACAATAATTTCCAAAATGTGTTTATAACCTTAAAATAAATCTCATATGCAATGATATGATTATTTTTCTAAAAATCCCATTAAGAAGCTACTTACCTGCAACCCGCTCAAAATCCTAATCTCCAATGCTCCTAGGAGATTAAATAGAACCTATAAAAGACAATGAGCAAGCCTATCAAGCCAAAATCATCTAGAACCTCAACTAACCCAAATACACTAATTGATATGGAAAATTAAAGTCTAATCACTATTAACATTTGGAATCCAAAATCCTTAAATTCTCACCATAGAGAAACCACCATAAACACTTTTATCAAAACCCCTAACTATTCCTCAAATAAATCCACCAAAATCAAAACCCATTTCCTTAATCACATAAATATCATAAGATTGCTCAAACTAAATCACATATAACACTAAGATTACTTAGATTTGTAAAGAAACTAACAAAATATAAAAACCTTAAATATAAAGCTTTTACCTTAAAATATTGGAAGTAAATGGAGCCTAGAAAGTCTCCTATAGGTTCCTCCGGTAAATCCTACCGGAATTCCGCCGGTGGTTGTGGTGGTTAACCGGTGAGAGAGAGAGAGAATGAGAGTGACCGAATGAGAGGTAGGGGAGAGAGTATGTGCTGCTGAAAAGAAAAACAGAAAATAAAAGAGAGGGGGAGAGCTACGGGTGAATGAGAGAGTTCTAGAAGGAAAAGAATTGAGTGGTGGGGACTTGTGGGGTTAGGTGGGGCACGTGAGGTGCATGTGGTGCCTTCTAGAAATATCTTTCTTCTTTTTATTATTATTATTATTATTATTTTTTATTTGTTCTGGACGTTACAATCTTCCCCCCTTACAAAAATTTCGTCCTCGAAATTGTACATACCTTGATTATGAAATAGATCTGGATATCTAGATTGCATAATGTCCTCACGCTCCCAAGATGCCTCTTTCAATGCATGATTTCTCCAAAGTACCTTTCACCAAAGGTATCGATTTGGTGCGTAGCATATGCTCTTTACGATCTAAAATCTCAATTGGAACTTCTTCGTACGACAAATCATCTTTTATTTGAAGTTGATCATAGCTCAATACGTGAGAAGGTTCAGGAATGTATTTCCTTAGCATAGAAACATGGAAAACATTATGAATTCCTGATAGAGCTGGCGGTAGAGCAAGTCTATACGCAACTGGACCAATCTTCTCCAAGATCTCAAATGGCCCTACGAACCTAGGGCTCAACTTACCCTTCTTGCCAAATCTCATTACCCCTTTCATCGGTGCAACTCTAAGGAAGACCATGTCTCCAACTTCAAACTCTAAGTCCTTCCTTCGTTTGTCAGCATAACTCTTCTGTCTACTCTGGGCTGTTCGCAACCTCTCACGAATCAAATCAACCTTTTCACATGTTCTTTGAATAATCTCGGGCCCCAAAATCTTTCGCACCCCAACTTCATCCCAACAAATCGGGGATCTACATTTCCTTCCATACAAAGCTTCATAAGGTGCCATCCCAATACTAGATTGGAAGCTGTTATTATAAGCAAACTCTACTAAACACAAGTGATTAGCCCAACTACCTTTAAGATCCAGTACACAGGCTCGCAACATATCTTCTAGAATTTGGATAGTTCTTTCTGATTGTCCATCAGTTTGAGGGTGGAAAGCTGTGCTAAAATTTCAAATTAGTACCCAAAGCTTTGTGCAAACTCTTCCAAAAACGTGAAGTAAAGCGTGGGTCCCTATCTGAAACAATTGAAACAGGAATGCCATGAAGCCTCACTATCTCTTCAATGTAGAGTTGTGCTAGTTGATCAAGAGAGTAATTCATTCGAATGGGAATAAAGTGAGCTGATTTTGTCAATCTATCAACAATTACCCAAATAGCATCGTGACCCTTAGGCGATCTCGGCAATCCTGACACAAAGTCCATAGAAATATGCTCCCACTTCCATTCAGGGATGGGAAGTGATTGCAACAAACCCGAGGGTCTTTGATGCTCCACCTTGACTTGTTGACAAGTCAAGCACTGCTCCACAAATTGGGCAATCTCTCTCTTCATGTTATTCCACCAAAAGGTTTCCCGAAGGTCACGGTACATCTTAGTACTACCTGGGTGCATTGTGTAAGGTGAACGATGTGCTTCCTCTAAAATATCATTTTTAATTGATGGGTCATTAGGCACACACAATCTATTCCCAAATTTCAAAACACCATCATCAGAAATATTAAACATAGGCTTCTTTCCACTCCGCACCTCATCCATGATTTTTACCAACTGTGAATCACCACTCTGCAATAATTTAATTCTCTCGATCAAGGTTGGTTGTACGCTCAAACTTGCCAAGTAGGCCCCAGAATGGCCCATCACAACTTCAATCCCCATTCTCTCCAAATCATTAATAATTTCCTTTTGAGTTGTTAATAATGCAGCAGAAAAACCTGAAGACTTTCGACTAAGTGCATCGGCCACGACATTAGCCTTACCTGGATGATAATTAATGGAGCAGTCATAATCCTTAATTAATTCAAGCCATCTCCGTTGCCTCATATTTAACTCTTTCTGGGTAAAGAAATACTTTAAACTCTTATGATCTGTGTAAATTTCACATTTCTCACCATACAAATAATGCCTCCAAATTTTTAATGCAAACACAACTGCAGCCAACTCCAAGTCATGAGTAGGGTAATTTTGTTCATAATTCTTCAACTGGCGAGAGGCATAAGCCACAACCCTACCATGTTGCATTAATACACAACCAAGCCCTTTGTGAGAAGCATCACTATATATAACGAAACCTCCTGAACTCGAAGGAATAGTTAACACTGGGGCCGTGACTAACCGCTGCTTTAACTCTTGGAAGCTCTTCTCACATTCCTCCTTCCACTCAAACTTAGCATTCTTCCGAGTTAAATGAGTTAAAGGAGCTGCAATGCGTGAGAATCCTTCTACAAACCTCCTATAGTAACCTGCAAGGCCTAGGAAACTCCTTACCTCGCTTACATTAGTGGGTCTATCCCAATTAACCACTGCTTCAATCTTACTAGGATCCACAGTAATTCCATCCTTAGAGACCACATGACCCAAGAACACCACTTGATTCAGCCAAAATTCACACTTCTTCAATTTAGCATATAACTTCTTATCTCTTAGAATTTGCAAAACAATCCTCAAGTGGTCCTCATGTTCTTCCAGACTCTTAGAGTACACCAAGATATCATCAATGAATACAATGACAAAGCGATCCAAATACTCATGGAATACCCTATTCATTAAGTCCATGAAAACAGCAGGGGCATTGGTTAGACCAAAAGGCATCACTAAAAACTCATAATGACCATACCTAGTCCGGAAGGCCGTCTTTGGTATGTCCTCACTCTTAATCTTCAACTGGTGATAACCCGAACGAAGGTCAATTTTGGAAAAGACTTGTGCACCTTGCAATTGGTCGAACAAGTCATCAATACGAGGCAATGGATATTTATTCTTAATGGTAACTCGATTAAGCTCACGGTAGTCAATACATAACCTCATAGACCCATCCTTCTTCTTGACAAACAAAACCGGAGCTCCCCAAGGTGATGCACTAGGACGAATAAACCCTTTATCTAGTAATTCTTCTAGCTGTCCCTTAAGCTCCTTCAATTCAGCTGGTGCCATTCTATAGGGTGCCTTAGAAATAGGTGCAGTACCAGGAACGAGGTCGATAGAAAATTCAACCTCACGATCCGGGGGTAATCCAGGTAAATCCTCAGGAAAAACATCCGGGAATTCCCGCACCACAGGAATATCTTCGATCTCCAATTCCTTCTTTTGCAAATCTACTACACTAGCAAGAAAGCCTTGACATCCCTTTCCTAAGCAAGCGGTTTGCTCGTAGGGCTGATATCATATGAGGTAGAGAAGGTAAACGTGAAGCCCTTAAATCGGAATTCCAACTCACCTGGAGGCCTAAACACAACCTCCTTCTCAAAACAATCCACACTAGCATGGTAAGCAGCCAACCAATTCATGCCTAGAATGACATCAAAATCATGCATTCCTAACAACACCAAGTCCGCTGATAACTCCCTACCCTCAATACAAAACATGCAAGACTTGAGTACAAGATTAGACATTAAAGTATCACCCAAAGGAGTAGAAACTGACAACTCATATTCAAGAGGCTCAGGACTTCTAGCAATGTTTCTCTAACAAATCCACACGAAATAAAAGAATGCGTAGAACCGGGATCAAAAAGAACTCTAGCAGGTGTGGAGAACAAAGGAAGTATACCTGTCACCACAGTGTCTGTAGCCTGAGCATCTTGAGTAGTCAAAGCATACACTCTTCCTTGGACTCTTTTCACACTAGCATCACTCTTCTGTGTCTGAGGTGAGGAAGAGGAACCTGAGCCCTTGGTGGGACATACTCGAGCATAATGACCAGGTTGCTTACAATTGTAGCATAACTTTATAGCACAGGGTTGACCCTCATGACTCATACCACAAAAAGAGCAAGTTTTCTTCTCATTCGAATGAGAAGAGGCACTCTTATCATGCACAAAAGATTGTTGCCTATTTCCAAACTTCTTAAAGAACCCTTTCTTAAACTTTCTGCCCTTGACCTTTACCATGATGAGAACCAGATGACCATTGTTTCTTTCCACTCTCATCAGAACCATGACTGTATTTAAAGTCTTCTTCAAGACGCATTGCCCTCTTCACAGTTTCAGAAAGAGTGTTCACTCCAGCAGCTAGGATGTGAGGACGAATTTTGTCATTTAGACCTTTCTGAAACTTCATTACTTTCTCATGCTCATCAGGAATTAAATGGGGGGCAAAACGAGACAGATCTATAAATTTTGCAGCATATTCTTCCACAGTCATGGACCCCTGAATCAAATCAGAAAATTCTCTTTTCTTCCTGTCTCTCACTACTTCTGGGAAATAAGTCTCATTAAAGACTTTCTTAAACTTTTCCCATGTAACACAGGCGTTCTCACCCAATTCCTCTTTCAATAGAACTTCAGTACCAGCCCACCATCTCTCAGCAGGGCCCTCAAGAGTAAAGGTGGCATACTCCACCTTTTGGGAGTCAGTACAATGAAGAACTTTCAACAGTTTCTCCATTTTTAGTAGCCAGTTTTCTGCTACCATAGGATCAGTTGCACCAGCAAAAGTTGGGGGGTTTTGCTTCCTGAACTCCATAAAAGAGCAACCCTCCTTTTGACCCTCACCATGCCGAGCAGCTTGAGCAAGTCTAGCATAGATCTTATTTGCCACTTCATCAACCTCATTACTCTCATTAATGACGGGAGTGGCAGATCTCTCATGCTCTTGGTGTGGCCCAGCATCAGATGGAGGTCGCCCCAACCTTATCTATGTTCTTTAACTTACGTTGTCTCTTTGCTGGTGGCATAGTGTATCAAAATACCTATACCTACATCCATTGCAATAGAGGAAAAATAAGTCACTAGTACAGTCAACTAGGAAGTAAAACATTATATACGGCTAAACTACATATACATCAAGGTAGAAGGATAAGTTTCATATTCCTAGTGCTCTGACTTAAATCTGGATCAAACCTATTCACAAAGTCTACAGAATCATAACCTATGCTCTGATACCATAACTGTCACGCCCCAAACCCAACAAGGTTTGGTGCATGAGAAAACTACAACCCAAACACCTGTAAATTTTTCCATCAACTATTACATAACTGTATGTCAACTTAGAATATCAAAAGTCCATTATCAAAAGTTCTAATCCACTAATCCATAAGTTCATACATTAAGCCATTTACATATATATACGTCCTCAAAATAATGTCAGAGCTTTATAACTCTTACATTGACCATTGGCCACAAAAGAATGGAGGTCTGTACATAATTACATATAATTACATTTCAGTATTCCTATACAAAATATCTCTTAGGATGTGCAACCCCAGCAACAACTCTGGGTCTAACACACCTAAGGTTGAACTACCAAAAAAAATCCAGCCTCCACAGAGTAGTTGTCTAACTACTGCAAACCCACAAAAATTTTAGCTTGCTGAGTCTCTGCCTACTCTGTAAAAATGATAATTGAAAGGAATGAGCTAAAGCCCAGTAAGTAGATAAATAATGGGGTTAGGGGAGATGCAAGTTTATTGATACTAAAGCATGTTACAAAACATAACGTATATTTGGAAACTTTTATACAAATTCTCTCAAAATCATCTTCCTTGCAATAATCTGAAATATTTAGAAAGAATAATGCAACACCAAGCTTTTCAAGATATGAATACTGAAACAACATAATACACCATGTGAGCCATATAATTTTCCAATACATTTCAAAAGCATAAAACCGCAAAACAAATACCAAGGCCACTTGACAAGGCTTCTACTAGGAGCTTCGTTAGGCCCACAAGTAAAAGACCACACAACTAGGCTTCTACCAGGAGCTTCGTTAGGCCCACAGGTAAAAGACTTCATAACTTGGCTTCTACCAGGGGCTTCGTTAGGCCCACAGATAAAAGACCAAACAACTTTATTTCTACCAGGAGCTTCGTTAGGCCCACAGGTAAGTTGTGTTACTACCAGGAGCTTCGTTAGGCCCACAGGTAAGTTGTGTTCCTACCAGGAGCTTCGTTAGGCCCACAGGTAGTTGTGATTCTACCAGGAGCTTCGTTAGGCCCACAGGTAAACGGCATCCAGCTGGGTAATCACCATATAATCACAATTGTCATGGCACAAGGGTAAAACAACAAAATAGCTCACAGGTTAACATAATAAAAATACATAGTTCATTTCCAAGTGGTTGGATAAGACCTTTCAACATTCAAAGTATTCACAAAGCTTGTCATTTATCCAAATAATTCCCAAACCTTTAAAAGTTTCCAAAACATATCTCAAACCAACAAAATCAATGATAAAGCATCTTTAGAAATCACAATAATCCAATAACTTTATCAAATAACTCTCTCAAGGATTAATGAAAGATGCTTATAAAATTTCCAATCTAGCAAATCATGCATTTCCCCAAATGCAATATCAAATATAATGCATTATCTCATAAATAAATAAATACTAAGGTTTAATACACAAAACCCCTTAGGAAAAGTATAATTTCACAATAATTTCCAAAATGTGTTTATAACCTTAAAATAAATCTCATATACAATGATATGATTATTTTTCTAAAAATCCCATTAAGAATCTACTTACCTGCAACCCGCTCAAAATCCTAATCTCCAATGCTCCTAGGAGATTAAATAGAACCTATAAAAGACAATGAGCAAGCCTATCAAGCCAAAATCATCTAAAACCTCAACTAACCCAAATACACTAATTGATATGGAAAATTAAGTCTAATCACTATTAACATTTGGAATCCAAAATCCTTAAATTCTCACCATAGAGAAACCACCATAAACACTTTTATCAAAACCCCTAACTATTCCTCAAATAAATCCACCAAAATCAAAACCCATTTCCTTAATCACATAAATATCATAAGATTGCTCAAACTAAATCACATATAACACTAAGATTACTTAGATTTGTAAAGAAACTAACAAAATATAAAAACCTTAAATATAAAGCTTTTACCTTAAAATATTGGAAGTAAATGGAGCCTAGAAAGTCTCCTATAGGTTCCTCCGGTAAATCCTACCGGAATTCCGCCGGTGGTTGTGGTGGTTAACCGGTGAGAGAGAGAGAGAATGAGAGTGACCGAATGAGAGGTAGGGGAGAGAGTATGTGCTGCTGAAAAGAAAAACAGAAAATAAAAGAGAGGGGGAGAGCTACGGGTGAATGAGAGAGTTCTAGAAGGAAAAGAATTGAGTGGTGGGGACTTGTGGGGTTAGGTGGGGCACGTGAGGTGCATGTGGTGCCTTCTAGAAATATCTTGTCTTCTTTTTTTTATTTTAATATTATTATTATTATTTATTATTATTATTATTATTATTTTTTATTTGTTCTGGACCTTACAGGCGGAGACTGATGAAGACGGAAAGTGAAGGGAAGTGAGCTCAAACAACCGTCCAACCTTACGCGCGGACCCAACGATCTGCCCCGTTTGAGAATCCTGCACAAGACAACCACGAGAAGAAAAGAACAGGTTTAAACCAAGTTCGATTAGTTGGCCAACAGATAAAAGATTAAGATACAGTTTAGGAACACAAAAGACATCAGAGATAGATAAGTTAGGGGTAGAGATGGAGCCAACATGACTAACAGTCATGACGGAGCCATCAGCAGTGGTAATAGTAGGTAAGACGGGAGGAGTGTGGGCACTTGTGAGGTGAGGGTTGTCCGTCATGTGATTGCAGCAGGCAGAATCTAAGAACCATTCAGAAGAGATACCTGGTGTCACAGAAAGAGCATAATTGGATGCACTGGAAGACAAAGCTTGAACCTGACTGAAGAGGGCTTGCAAATCTGTTATGCTGTAAGTAGGTGTAGTCAATGAGACAGGATCAAAAGATACAGCATCGTATGATGGTATAGACTCAGAGGCAGTCAAGGCTGCAGAGCGCTGAAGAATGCTGGCACGCATGTTACATCGATCAATAGTGTGACCGCGATGCTTGCAAAAGGCACAAATAAGATGATAATTCTTCTGATTGGATTGCTTGTGAATAGGCTTAGAAATTTTACTTTGAGTCATAATGAAACCTTAATTACAAAAATAGACCACAAAAATGAAATCAGCGCGAAAAACTGAGTAGGAAGCACCTGGATTGCAAAAAGTCAACTCTGGAAAAAGTCAACGGTCAAAGTCAACGCTGGTCAACGGTCAAAGTCAACGGTCAACGCTGGTCAACGGTCAACTAGGGCTGACGTGGCACTTGCTGACGTGGCACTAGGGCTGACGTGTCACCTAGGGCTGACGTGGCAGTGAAGAAGTCTGGCGCGTGGGGGCGCGTGCAGGAGAGTGGTGGCGCACCGGATCTTCAGGCGGCGCGTGAGGGCGCGTCCGGTGTCGAAAGCCGCCGTTTTTTGTGCCGTTGAGTCAAGAATCTCGAGAGCTTTCCAACGGTACTGGAGGTGTCTTGATCGGAGTTCGGGAACGGCAGATCTGAGGGTGGCAGTGGGTCCTTTTGGCGATGAATCAGCTTCTTGGCAGCGCGACGACCGGATTTCGGACAGGAGAGGTGCCGGAGATAGCTGAGGCAGCGGAATAACGCCTAGAAGGATTTAGAACTGCACAAAATTAGAGCCTTAGCTCTGATACCATGTTAAAGACTGAAAGTCTGTGTATTATATTATATATCAAATGTAGTACAAGAGAGAGCCTTTATATAGGCAGAGGTAAAAGTAATGCACAAGTAAAAGGAGTGCTATACAAGACAATGTATTGGGCCTAAGACCCATTGGGCTTATATTCTAACAGCACCCATTGTGACCCAGTCCGCCACCGTCCAAAGCTTCCGTTTCTCTCAGCCAGAATAAGCTAGAAGATAAAGAGAGAGTAAGGAGAGACCGAGCAAAGAGAGTGAGAGAGTGAAGCTAGAATTTTTTTTTTTTATAATATTGATCTAAGAATTGAATTTTAGTTTTGTGTGTAAAAAAAAGGTTATTTGTGTGAGGTTATTTTACCTTTTTTTTGTTTTTTTTCTCAGTGAGTATTGTTGATCTGAGAAAGAGGGAACTTTAATTAATTTTCTGAAATTTTTAATTAAAGAATCTAAAAAAAATGGAACCGTTAACGGTAAATAGTAACAGAGTTATAGTGAAATTCTGAATTCAAACAAATTGAAACATGGTGGACTGAATTGACACTGTCAAAACTTAGAGTACTGAATTGAAGTTTGACCAAAGTTAGAAGGTGTACTTTCTAATTTGGCCTTTATTTTATTTGGCTTCTCGGTATTGCTCCGTATTACAAGTTCAGCTTGTGCTCCGGACTACTCTATAATATTCACTAGCTCCGCTAATCAGACTTTTCTAAATTATTTTTCTCAATTTTCCTTCTTTGGTTGAATTGGCACAATTCTATGCATCATGAATTGGCACACAACCAGCTCTCCCTTCGTAGGGACTTTTTTGTTTTTCATTTTCATTGAACAAATGCTAAACAACTGAGGAAATCAACAATCGAGGAATTGACAGCAACGGCTCATTCTTAGCTGTAACCAACTCTGTTAACAAAAGAAGAGAGTAGCCAATGGCCATTGCAATATTTGAGAATGATCATATTCTCCAGTTTTCAATATTCGCCCTGATCCTTCATTGTATTTGTGTAAAATTATGTGTGTTCTTCTGTTTCTTTCCTATCGTAATATCCTTGGTTTTATTCATATACAAGAATTATATCCAATTTCACTTGTTAGAGCACGAGGTCAAGTGGATTAAAAAAGAGTATAGATTATTGTGTGCTCTTTCAAAAGATTTAGAAGACGTTTCTTGGGCACAAATCGATATCAGATCCCGCCATCTGTGGGACTCAGAAATCAACCCGGGAATGACAGAAATACTAGATGAAGCTGAGGCAGCCTGGATGGCTACCACTAAACGTGTGGTATTCAAAACAAAGTTGTTCCTCGAGAATTTTGAGGAGTACTGCAGTAACAGAAGACAGTTTGCCAAAAGGTATATTTTGACTCTTCACGATTATTTGTTTCAAGGTGACCTTTTCTCTGAGATGAAGCAGATCAAGGAAGAAATAGACTGTGGCCTTAAGAAGAAGAAAGAATCTGAGGTTGACATCTATGGAAAATTGGGGAGATTAAGGGCTGATATTAGAATTCTGCAGGACAGACCTATTGATGAGCACAAGTATTTCAATTGTAAGCCGCAAGTTTGTGCAGAAGCTGCGTTGATTTCCTCTTTGTTAGAGAAAGCAAGGCACCATATTGCTGAAAAGCGGTATTCAGTGCAGGGCATGGAAGAGAAAATACAGTTATTCATATTGCAATTGGAGCTATTGCAGGCTTTCATGAAAGATTTAGAAGGGCTTGAATTCCCAAGTGAAACGGAAATGGTCTGGATGGAGGAAGCCAACTTGATCATTGTTGAAGCACATCATGCTCTTGAGGCCTTCATGCGGAGAACAGAAAGGTGGTTTTTTATTTTCAGTAACCAGATGGCAAGGCATAAGCTTAAGAAGGATATAAAGAGCATTGATGCTGGGTTTTTTGATCTCTTCAAGCGAAAGGAAAGGTATGGTCTTAAATTTATCAGAAGAGGTCCATCAAAATCTGTCACTCCATCTCCACAGAAGAAGGAGAATGAGATCAGAAATGTCACAGTTCTTTCAAATTTCAATGACAAGAAACAGTACTGGCTCGATCAGGTGCCAGATTCCTTGACTGATCAAGTCAAATCGCTGATTGATCAGTTGGGGCACTTGCATCTCCTTTATGAAGAAGCAAAGGCAAATGAAGGCGTAAATAATTGCAGAGAGGCTTGGTTGGACCAAATGGAGTCAAATGCTAAGGAAGCGGAAGAGACAATAGTAGCCATAATAAAAGATCAAGCAGAAAAAAATAATCTTTTTGAAAACGAAAATTATGGGGATTTCGTGTTGCAACTTACAGAGCGTCTTCTTGATCCTTATTCATTAGCTCTATTGATTCCTGGGAATAACGGTATATACGAGGGAAGACATGAGGTAAAGCTTCTCATGGAAATTGAACGAATGAAGAAAGTTGTCACTCTTCTTGACAGAAGCATCAAAGTATATGGCATTGAATTAAGGGAAGAGTCGACCTCTGTAGCCGGTTTGGAAGAAGACATACATGTGGTGCTCTCACGATTGATTACCAACAGTGAACCAATTGTTTCCATTGTGGGGATGAGAGGCATAGGTAAGACAACACTGACAAAGATGATCTTCAACCATAGAGCTGTTTTGAATCATTTTCAAAAACCCCATTGCCATTGGGTATCCATACCTCAGAACTTCTTTGGTGACACACTTTTGCAAGATGTTGGAAAGCAGGTCCTAGGAGCTCCTGATTCACAGGAGGAACAGTACGGAAGAGAATACTGGATCGAGAAGTTACATAATTTCTTGAGGGAGGAAAGGTACCTTCTAGTTCTGGACAACATCTCAACAAAGGAAGCCTGGGATACCCTAGAAGCAGCATTTCCAGAAACTACAAATGGGAGCAAAATTATGCTTACCACACGCGACAATACTATAGCTTCACATGCTGACCAATCCAGCACCCAGCACCTACTTCGGCTAAGAACCAAAGAAGAGAGCTGGGGGCTTTTTACCCAGATGGTGCACCTTCCACCAGAACTTCCTCCAGAATCAGAGAAAAGCATTAAAGCAAAAGTTGTAGGAAGATGCGGGGGCCTGCCCCTTGCCATCTTCCGTCTTGGGTATCTAATGTCAGGGAAAGATGTGACAGAGGAGAATTTGCTCACGGCGCTTGAGAACATCAGTCAGTACCAAAAACCATGGATGGAAGGCGTGGCAATTGAAGAATTGCCTGATGAATTGAGGAAATGTCTTTCTTACACTAGACTCTTCCCTAGGGACTATGAAATCCCTGCGAGGAGATTAGTGGCTTCATGGGTTGCAGAAGGGTTGGTACAACAAAGTGCTCCTGAGCCTGAATATGTTGCAGAGAAGTATTTACTCGATTTGATAAACCATTACATGATTCAGGTACTGGAAAGAAAACTTAATGGGAATATCAAGACATGTTGTTTACCCAATGCTCTGCGAGAACACTGTTTGCAAGGTGAAAGTTTACCTGGGAGACTTGCTGATCAATTTGACAAAGACGATGCGATTTTTAATCTTATTCATGGTAAAGGTAAAGATGCATCACCTATTTTTCCAGACTATCGAAATCGTGTCTCATTTCTCTCTTTTGATCCTCGAGAAGGGAATAAACCAGGAGAAGATATCCGGAACTTTCTTCACAGGGGTATTGCAAGTGGGTGCTTCCCTGAGTTAAAGGTTCTTGATCTTGAACGTGTATTCAGACCGATATTGCCCAGTACCATAGGAAATCTAATTAACCTGAGGTATCTGGGTTTAAGGTGGACTTACCTTGAGGACATCCCACCATCCATTGGCAACCTGACAAACCTCCAAACCCTGGATGTGAAGCATACCTATATCTCCAAACTCCCGGGTTCAATATGGAAACTGAAGAAACTTCGGCACCTATACTTGAACCAGAGTTATCGAAGTAAATTTGTGCTACCAAGTGGAACAACACTAAAGAATCTTCGAACATTATGGGGCATATTTGTAGATGAAGACAGTCCTCTTAAGAATGGCCTAGATAGGTTGACCAACCTTAGAAAATTGAAATTGGCATTCCAGTTGAAGTTATCACAGCAAGAGGCTTTGGCAGAGTGGATTTTGCAACTGAACCACCTTCAATCTTTAAGGTTGAGATCAATTAACGAAATGGGTGAACCAAAGGAACTACAATTGAAGCCTTTGTCAAGCCTTAAGAATCTCTCAAGCCTATATTTGTTTGGAAAGCTAAACGATCCATCCATCACGAACCAGCTCCCCCAAAGCCTCACTGACCTTACCCTGTCGGCTTCTCAAATCTCAGATGACCCAATGTCCAAGTTAGGAGAACTTCCCAAACTCAGGTCACTCTGTCTTTACTCTGGTTCTTACAATGGAACAAATATGGTTTGCTCTATGGAGGGCTTTCCCATCCTTCAAGTTCTGAAACTCTGGAACCTAGATACTCTAGAAAGCTGGGAGGTCAAAAAAAGTGCAATGAAAAATCTCAGGGAGTTGGAGATTAGGTCCTGCAACAATTTGAAGAGTGCCACTGGGCTGACATGCTTGGAGAGTCTCCAAGAGTTGAAGTTAACAAATATGCCTGAAGACTTTAACCAAGAAATTCATGAGGAATTTGCAGAAGCTGAGATACAATATCCAAATAGAGTTATTCACTCTCCAACTTTGATCATATGTTAGGTATGCATTTTTTACAGCTTTATTCCTTTATTTATTTACCTATGTTGGCTTTGTTTTTCCTAACCATCATATTAATTAAATTGCACTGCTACTTGCAGCAGATTTCTGCCTTCTTTCATCATTCATCAGGACATTGATTTGGGACTGAATGAAACCCAGAATTAACATGCGTCATTATACTATGGAGCTGTTGGCTACGTTGCTGTTCTTGTTTCATGTGTTGCTTAATTTCTTAGGTGTTCCCTTAGCTAAGTCATATCTTTTCCTCATTAGCAAAAGAAAGAAACTTCTTTTCCATCTAGAAGAGTTGAATAAAAATAAAATGGTTGGCTTTGTTATGTGCCTCTATATCTAGGTGCTGTTTGTATTTTGTTTTATTTTCCTACTTTGGAGAGATTTGTCTGTTTCATAGACTGGTGGCTCTTCGTGAATAATTAGCAGCTTTGTTGTAATATTTCCCCTGTTTCCTAGTAAGACTAGTAGATATATTAATCCTCATATGCCTGCAAGTAATTGAGCATTATTATCTATGTATATAGAGATGATACTGGACTTGTCAAATAAATAGGCAGGATCAATTATTTTAAGCCCCAAGATTATTTTCCTTTCCTACTGATTAGGAAATATCTAATAAATTAATAATCCACCAGCCAAGTGCCCACATCATGTATATGCCACACTTGATTCCCCTCAAATTGGTTGAAGGTGAAAAATCTGAAAATCAAAAAAATTTCCAAACAGTTGATAGTTAACCTTTTTACACCAATAATCAAGGCAAGAACATTTGCCTTCCATTAAAATGATGAAATCTGCTATAATCTCTCTCAAACACCTTGAAGATCATCTTGCTCGCCTCATGACAATCCTCACAAACCCTCAAATTCTTCACGATTGGGATGCAATCCCCAACCTGTGTCACTAACATACTAAAAGCAATTGCCAGCCTCTCACTTAACTACATTCTGTTTTTCTTCTTCCCCTATATCATGCATTAATACAGATGAAACGTTTGGTGAGTAACCAGTTTCTTCTATTCGTGTTCCAATTGTCTCAAGCATTTTGTAAATCTCTGAAAAATGCTCATTCTTTCTATCCTCTGCAACAAATTGATGAACTCTCCCCTGTGCTTCAATCAAGCTCCAACCTGCAACTTTATTAGTGTTCTGCTCCACCATTAATCTCCGAACTCGAACCACATCTTCCCATTTTCTTGCTTTCGCATATATACTGGATAATTGTACATAATACCCGTCATAGGTTGGATTTAACCCATTGCCATCCATTGATATAAGATTTGAAAAAAATAAAGGTTAAAATTCAATTTAGTTCAATTGAATTCATATAAGACAGATTGTTAATTGAAGCCAACCAACAAATGACAATTTTTTGACCGACCAAGAATTAATCCTGGCTGAAATCTTGTCTTTTAATGGTCTACAATCCTTGCCATTTCCTTCTTCTTTTATTTTATCTTTACATAAAACAATAATAACCTTTCCACCTTTAACTTCTACTAATTGAATTCATATAAGACAGATTGTTAATTGAAGCCAACCAACAAATGACAATTTTTTGACTGACCAAGAATTAATCCTGGCTGAAATCTTGTCTTTTAATGGTCTACAATCCTTGCCATTGCCTTCTTTTATTTTATCTTTACATAAAACAATAATAACCTTTCCACCTTTAACTTCTACGAATTCAAGTAGCTTTAGAATTCCATCATAATTCTAGCACAACAGTCTCATTTTGGAAGCTAGATCTTGCATGGTATTTTGGTCTCTTCCACTTTTATTTGTTATCTTGTGTAGCTGAATCATTAAATTACAATACGTGACATTTAATTATTGGATGGGTGGATCGTTAGGTTGGTTCACCTGGTTGATTGAATAATTTCTCAAACCCATGACCATGAAGGCCTCGGCGAGAGAGAGAGATCTATAAAGAATAATGGTGTGCAATAACATTTTTAGCTCCAAAAAAAAAAGCTAATCATATGCAATGACCCGTACATGTGTCACTTTAAAATGGTTACACTTGTCCAACTTGTAGCAATGGTCTTCAAATTGGTTTGCAGCTAAACTTTATCCACTACCACTATTACAAGTCTACAAGTATAATTATTATTAATGTAAAGTCATAAAATTTATTACTATAGTTTAAAGTTTAAACACAAGAAATATAAAAGGATTCTCATATTAATTATTTTATCATTTTTAGTTATTTACACCTCAAACATTACCAAACGCTCAACTTATTGAAACTACACTTTCTAACCATATTTATCAAACAAACGTTCTTAGCTTTTTCAAATAGCCATTTTTTATTCAACAATTATTAAAACATCCACTAAGAAAAAAAGGAAAAAGAAAAAAAAAAAAGCCCATTTTCAAAAAGTTTTGCCAAACTCACCCTTACTATTATTATATGATGTATTGATAAATAATTACTATTACAAAAACTATGTTTTAAAGTAATTAATTGAAGAAATAAACAAAAAATAATAATAATGGGTCGACTTGAAGACCCACAACCATAATCCGGCCCGCCCAACCTCGAAGGCGGGTTTTTAAACCCTAAATCTAAATCTTCTTCCCCATTTCTCACATTTACAGTTCCACACTCAACCACTGCTTCGCTTAGCTACAAAACCAAATTGAAGAAATTGAAGAGAGAGATGGATAAAGTGAGAATAGAAGAGGTCCAATCCACTACCAAGAAGCAACGCATCGCTACTCACACTCACATCAAAGGTCTCGGCCTTGAGGTAACAAAATTCTCTTCGTAGATAATATAGCGATGTCAATGGTAGCTCCGATGAGAACTAATTAAAACCGTTGCGCTCGGATTTTTTATATAATTTATTGTTCAGGCGAATGGAAGAGCATTACCTTTGGCTGCAGGCTTCGTGGGTCAAGCAGAGGCAAGGGAAGCAGCTGGTCTTGTAGTCGATATGATACGCCAGAAGAAAATGGCTGGCCGAGCACTTCTACTCGCTGGGCCTCCCGGTACCGGAAAGACAGCTCTAGCTCTTGGAATTGCCCAGGAACTTGGGAGCAAGGCATGTTTTTTTGTTATGTTTTGTTTTTTGTTTTCGTTACTAATTAATTGATGGTTTTTGAGGCTTATTGAATAAATAAAGCTCTTGTTTTGCAGGTTCCATTTTGCCCAATGGTTGGATCGGAAGTTTATTCATCAGAAGTTAAGAAAACTGAGGTTTTGATGGAAAATTTTCGACGGGCAATTGGTCTTCGTATCAAGGAAAATAAAGAAGTTTATGAAGGAGAGGTAATTTAGTAATGTGTCTTTGATATTAGTCTGATATGATCATGATGTCTTTGTTGATGTGTTTTGCTGGTCTTGTTATAGGTTACGGAACTTTCCCCGGAAGAGACTGAGAGTGTTACAGGTGGCTATGGTAAAAGCATTAGCCATGTGATCATTGGATTAAAAACTGTGAAAGGAACCAAGCAATTGAAGTTGGACCCAACCATTTATGATGCCTTGATTAAGGAAAAGGTAAGGTCTTTTTACAATGATAGGAATATACTTTTCTTTTTTGATATATTCATTTACTTCTTAGTGTAAGCTCTATGTGAAGTATTTTAAATGCAAAATTGTCAATGACTATGTTCATTTATTCTTGTCATGTCGCAAAATGTGCTTTCATAGAAAGGAATACGATCTTTGTGATTTGGTGTTTGTATGCGTAAGGCTAGGGGAAATTTGGTTGAACATCTAATGCTTTATTGTTTTATTGCTAGAGATTTGTGGTCTTTTGCATTTTCTTTATTTTGGGTGGGTGATGCCTACAAAAGCTACTGATTTGTTCTTAAGTTTGGAGGCGTAGTTTTTAAAAAAAAAAAAAAGTTTGGAGGCGTAGTAAGAGATCGATATGGAATGCTACTACTCTATGTATAACATGGGTGATTTGTAGAGAACGAAATGATAGAATCTTTAATGGTGTTGAGCTTTCCATGTTTCAGCTTAAGTCTTAATTGTCGAGATCATTGCATGAGTGAATGCTTGCTTTTGGCTGAATCCTCTTTTATTTCTTTTTTTTGGTAAATAGATTTTCTAGACAAGATGAATCTTGAATGTATTCTTTGGGTGAACCTTTTGTACAAGTCCTGTATATAAAATGTCCCCTTTTTCTGATTTTTTTTTTTGATAGATAACAAGGATTTTATTAAAGAAGATCAAAAACTACCTCTAAGTGCATAAAGCATGCACTAGGAGGAGCAAAGAATACAAAAGGAACAAAAAACATTAAGAAAAGCTCAAAGAAACAACAAAATTAGCAAGAGACAGGGCTGATGTAAATCCCCCAACCCGAGCCCAGTCAAAAAGAGTCCTAAAAAACAGCTCTATAAGCTTGGACTGGGAATGATCTTTATCTTCAAAAACCCGACTATTTCGCTCTCTCAAAATAATCCACATTAGGCACAAAGGTACTAAGTTCCAAACCGAGGAGTTGTGTTTTCCAAAATAATTATACCACCCATAAAGAAGGTTAATAATATTATCCGGAAACACCCAAACCACCCCGAAAGAACGTAAAACAGACTGCCATACACCAGAAGCAAGGCTGCAATGAATCAGAAGATGACTCCCCGTTTCCCCATCCAATCGACACATACTACACCAACCAGCCATGGTATAACCACGCCGCATAAGATTGTCACAAGTCAGAATCTTCCCCCAAGCAGCTGACCACCCAAAGAAAGAAACTCGTCTTGGAGCCTTAACTCGCCAAATGGCTTTCCAAGGGAATTTAATATCCTGAGCTCCATCTATAACTTGATAGAAGGACTTGGTATCAAATACCCCATGTTGCCGAGGCTTCCAATGCATAGTATCTGGACCAACTGAAGTAGGAATCCGAGAATGAATAAAATTAAAGAAAGTAAGAACCTGAGCCACCTCCCAATCATTAAAATCTCGAGTGAACAGAATGTCCCAAGTTCTGCCCCCATTAATACCCGAACTCACCAAGCTAGAAGCAATGGAAGCATCCTTAGCTAAAGCACAAGCAAAAAGCACTGGAAACTTAGATTTAAGTGGAACATTCCCACACCAGTTATCGTGCCAAAACCGAATTTGATTACCCAAACCAGCAGCCAGCTCTACATGATGATGGAAAAAGTCCCAACCAGATAGAATACCCTTCCAAAGACTACAACCATGAGCCCCTCTAGCTTTCTTAGAGATCCAACCACCCCACTCCTCCCCATATTTGGCAACAATGACCCTTCTCCAAAGATGAGCCTCCTCTCTCCCAAACCTCCACAACCATTTACCTAAAAGAGCCCTATTAACAACATCCACCTTCCTCACTCCTAAACCACCCTGAGCTACCGGAGAGCAAACAGTATTCTAGTTAACAAGATGATGAGTAAAACCATCCCCTAATCCACCCCAAAGGAAATCACGCTGCAGCTTCTCAATTCTCTTTGCCACTTGCTTCGGAATTGTGAAAAGAGATAAATAATAAGTGGGAAGGCTTGAAAGGGTACTCTTCAACAAAGTCAACCTACCACCTTTCGATAAATAGATTTTCTTCCATCCAGCCAGCCGCCGTTCAATTTTCTCTAAGATAGGATTCCAAATTGAAGAGGCTTTAAAAGAGGCACCAAGAGGCAAGCCAAGATACAACAAAGGAAGAGTACCTGTACGACAACAAAGAATATCTGCCAGATGAGGAACCGTCCCCACAGGAACCAATTCACTCTTACCCATATTCACACCCAAACCAGTCACCGCCTCAAAGCAAGTCAACACCATACGAAGATGAAGAAGCTGCTTAGGGTCCGCATCACAGAAAACAATAGTATCATCTGCAAATAAGAGATGAGATACTGAAATACCTTCCCCCATTGAAGTTCCAGCCCTAAAACCAGTAATGAGCCCTGCTTCCTCTGTCCTACGAAGCATCCTGCTCAGAACCTCCATTATTAAGAGGAAAAGTAAGGGGGAGAGAGGATCCCCTTGACGAATTCCTCTGGAACTCTCAAAGAAGCCCGAGGGAGAACCATTCACCATGATAGAGAAACGAACTGTGGAGATACACGTTCTAATCCACTGGGTCCATTTTCTACCAAAACCCATATTTAAAGTGTTATTTATTTATTTATTTTTACAATAGTAAGCTAAGGGATAGAACTCTGGACGTCTCCTATAGGAGACACCACAGGAAGTACCACTAGGCCACAAGGATTGCAACTTGTGCCGGAGTAAGCCAGGTCATTTGTTTTCTTGGGGGTTAATTTTAATTTTAATTAATAAAAAAATGTGGACAGGCAACTCGATCTGATGACATGCCACTTTGATCCTTATTCTTCTTTTATATTTATTTATTTTAAAACTTTTAACCTGGGGTTTGGTGTGCTCAAAGGGAGAATCTAAGTAAAAATTTGATTATAGTTTGATCCCTTTTTGGTTTACCTGATACATATTGCAGGTGGCTGTTGGTGATGTTATATATATTGAAGCAAATAGTGGAGCAGTAAAGAGGGTGGGTAGAAGTGATGCTTTTGCTACAGAATTTGACCTTGAAGCAGAAGAGTATGTTCCACTTCCTAAAGGAGAGGTTCACAAAAAGAAGGAGATAGTTCAGGTCTGTTTTCCTTCATTCTGGTTTTTTGTGTATTTTGCATATTTCTTAAACTCATAGATGATGTACTAATTTGTAATATTAGTCTTGGACATTTCTGATTGTGTGTTCCATATGAGATCAAGATAGTTGTAACATTTCCATTTTTGACTGTCAGTGTGATTAGTAATTGCATCACTGCTTTAATGAATGCCATACCATCATCGTGTGAAGCATATGCCATCAAAATAATGAAAATTCGACCTGCATATGTGTTTAACCCATGGGGAAAAATGCGTTTCACAAATTCTCTGACAAGGCATGCTGACTCTTCAAGTTGGTTGAATTTCTCTCACGACTTCAGTGATGCAGTCCACCCATGGATGATATACCTAGATTTTTTTTTTTTTTTGATCAGTATAGCTAGAATTTTATGCCTCTTAAGCTGGTTGAACTTGTTTCCTTGTGAATTTTGATGGCTTAGTAAGTTTTTTTTAGCTTCTAATAGGATTTGTAACCATCAGGTCTGTTTCAAGTGGTAAAGTGGCGATGGAGTTGGGTGGGTCTCACAATCATGGTTTGCTCAGCCAAAAAAAGAGAGGAAAGAAATGGAATACTTTTTTTTTTTGGATAAGTAAATAAAAGAAAAGAAATAGATAACTAGGAAAGAGAACTTATCAAAAAGAAAACTAGGAAAGAGAACTGAGCTTATTGAATAAAAGCATTGCTTTTGGTTCTATATGTTTTGTTGTTGGTTATGATGGATTTTTCCTTTTGTTTTCTTAGATTATCCTGATGTTGTCTATTGTTACTGGAATTTTATACTTATCAAAAAGCTGATGAAACTTTTCTTATTTCTGATGTAATGGGCTTCCTATTTTGATGTTCGGTTTTCTGTTTGCTTAACCAATCTCTAACAGGATGTAACACTACATGATCTGGATGCGGCAAATGCAAGGCCTCAAGGTGGGCAAGATATACTCTCACTAATGGGGCAGATGATGAAGCCTAGGAAAACAGAAATCACTGACAAGTTAAGACAAGAAATTAATAAGGTGCTACTTCATAAATTTATGTCATATATTTATTTCAATGCATTATTTTCTTTGGATAGAGGCTTAGTCATGGTCAGCAAGTCATGAAGTTTCTAAAGAATTTCTTCAATTATTTTGAGAAAGCCCCTTCTTTATTTTTTTAATAGTTCTCTGATTAATTTGAAAATTCCAAGACGTTAACACAGTCCATCTTTTCTTTTCACAATAATACATTAAAACCATCTAACTATGCTTTGTCTGTATCCCACGCTGATGTATTAAAGATGACACAGTAAATGGTTGTTCCCAAATTATGTTTCTGTCTAGCTTTGGAAGTAATTTTTAATGACAGGTTGTTAACCGATACATTGATGAAGGTGTAGCAGAACTTGTCCCTGGAGTTCTGTTCATTGATGAGGTTCTTTCTCTATTATGTCCTTCAATGTTTTAAACATTTTGTGATTTTTCTTTATTTATTTATTTGTTTATCCATCATGATTTGCAGGTACATATGCTGGATATGGAATGCTTTTCATACTTGAATCGTGCTTTAGAGAGCTCTCTATCTCCAATAGTAATCTTTGCCACAAATAGAGGGTTTTGCAATGTAAGGTATGAAATTCTTGTGCACCTTGAAAAGTTTGGAGTAGTTCTACCTTGACCATCCTTTCAACCTTAGTAAGCAACTTGTGACATATTAAAGTCACTGTTGTTTGTCAATTCAGAAATCTTAAACAAGAAATTGAATTAAATTGTAATTGATTGTAGAGATGCATGATATACTTCTCTTAATGTGTCATTATTGTGGTCGGTGTCATCATCATTCAGGTCTTAACCGATAATTTGCTATCTGCATTGCATCGTTATTGCTGTTGCTAGCTATGAAGCTGTATCTTTTGTTAAGGCATCAGCCTTGATACTTAAGTCATAGAAAAGAGTGCATCACAAACTTCTCATGAGCACCATTTTTCCTTTATGGCTTATAATTGGTTGGAGCAACTTCTTACTTATAATAAAAGAAAAAAAATTGGTAGGAGCAACTCTTGGAGATGTTTTCTTTGGCTTACAATGGTGTGGTCAGGGGCTAAGAAAGTGGAGCTGTGGTGATGCTTAAGAAACAAAGAGTCTGCAACTAGGTATTGTATGTGTTGTCTGGGACATGGGTTTGTGAAATATTTAAATGATGCTGCCCACCGCTTGAGGATCCATGCCTAGGAAATGTCTATCTGATATGTTGAGCTTTTATATAGTTTAATAATTTGAATCGGCTAATGTAAACACAAAGTTAGATCACTATGCTCTTCATGGCTTCTCTAGTCTGAGCATGATTAACAAGGCTTTTTCCTAGGAAGATGCAATGGTAGTTCCACATTGCTCAGTGTTGTAAAAAGTCAGATGTTTGGAATGATTGATTTTCTTAAGTTATTTTCATTCTCCCTTCAGGAGTCTTTATGGCTGGACTCTGATTGTCTGAGTTTGCAACCATCAATAATTATAGGATACCTAAATGCAAAATGAAAATGATATCAATTAATCAATATATATTAGGGGTTTCTGTCCCTTATTTTTAATTAAGTGCTTTTTGGGGCAGAAATTTAAGGCCTGTTTGGATAGTTTTTAAAGAACAGTTTTCTGTTGGGTGAAAATGCATTTGGCTATGATGTTCATAAATCAATGTTTGACAACAAGAACTCCACATATGAAGGAAATGGGAAACAAGTTCTCTATGTTTCTGGAGAGATGCTAGTGATGTAGGTTTTTGGGGAATGTGTTGGTTTGGGTCAACTTTGGTTTTAAGCAGTGGTGAAGAAATCTTGGTGGGGGTTAGTAAAATTGCTAGAGGTATGGGAAGATTTGGATCTGTGACTATTGGGCGTGATTTGGGGGTCAAAGGCTTGGTTTGGCAGCAGCTGGGTGAATGGCAGTTGTGTCAGATTGGCCTTGTGGTTTTGACGGATTTTGGGTCGATGTATGGTGGTGATTTTGACTGATTGTAAATGGTTTTGGTTAGTGATTGAAGGCGGTGATGCTTTAATTATTTGATCTTTTATGTCTATGGCGGTCTACAAACAATAATGCTTATATCATTTGGGCCCTACCTCATAATTGCCTAGGCACCTTGACTTAATCTACTTTGATGTTTTAATTTCTGAACAAGAATATGTTTTCATGCAGAGGGACTGATATGAACTGTCCTCATGGCATACCTATCGACTTGTTAGACCGGTTGGTCATTATCCGAACACAGACTTATGATGTTGCTGACATGATACAGGTTCAGCCCAAATTTTGTGTGCTCTCATTGTCTAGAATTTCCATTGCAACTGTTGACCATATCATCATTGTCCACGTACTGATATTTGTGGTCTTTATTACTGTCAGATTTTGGCTATCCGCTCAAGTGTGGAGAATCTAGTTATAGATGACGAAAGTTTGGCTTACCTGGGTGACATTTGTCAACGAGCATCCCTAAGGTTTTGCTTAAGTCTTTAGATTTGCTGTTTGTGAGTCCCATCCCTCAAAAGGTATTTATTGACACTTGTGTCGTTTCTTCAGGCATGCAGTTCAGCTGTTATCGCCTTCCAGTATTGTGGCAAAAATCAAAGAGCACGACAAAATCTGCAAGGTAATTCTGATTTAGATGAATCTGTAATCTATGTGCTTGAAATTGATTGAAAAGATTGCAGAATTCTTCTACCATGTAGTAATTTTGTTTCAATTTATATGATTTATAGGAGGATATTGAGGAAGTGAGTGCACTGTATCTGGATGCAAAGTCTTCAGCAAGGCTTCTTCAAGAGCACCAGGAAAAATACATTGCATGATCATTCTAAACAATTTTCCCTAAATGTAAGGTAGTCTGAATTTGTGAAGTAGCATTTATGGTTAGTATGTGTAAAGGCGAATAGTTGATGCAAGGGAGTGGTGAAACTTTATTTGTTGCACCATTTTTGTTAATGAATGGATATATGTATGGAACTCTTAGCTTTCAGATCCACTCATATTTACCTCCAAATATTACAAAACCGGTTCTTTAATGCGATGATCACTATTTCTCAACTTTATTAAACATGTTTTATGTGAATCCGAGTGAGGCTTGTTTATTTACAGCATGGAAGTAGCCATTGCTTTATAATTTCTTCTTGACTCTTGAGCTTCACATGCTACTCAAAGTAGTGATCAAAGAGAAACTACAATTTGAGAACGATTCCTCCCTCATTTTTTTTATTACATGACAGCCCTTCAAATCCTTCCATGGTGAGCTTTTACATTTACTTATTCAATTTAAATCATTTTATAAATTTTTCTCTTTTTACACACTTCAAATCCTCTCAAATATCTTCAAAACAGTACCAATTTAAATAATATTATTATAATAATAATATTTTGCAAAATTTTCCTATAAACTTGTGTGTTGTAATCTCTATTTTATTATAAAAGGATTGATTGAATTTATGGTGTAGTTTTTTCTTCTATATTAAATGTTTTCTCCCAAATTTGAAGAAGAATTTACTTCACTACATGCCTGGATTAGTTAGCATCTCTAGTGGTTTACACATTGCACCAAAGTTAGAATGGTTTGAGTTTTTATAATTGCCCAAATCTTAAGAATCCATTGGTTGAGGAATTATATAGTTCAGATTTGAAGGAGATCAAGGGTGAGACTTGAGAGGACTTGGTGGGAAGCATTGGAGTGGAGCAACGGTCGTCCGGGTTATTTGGATGAAATTTTTGTTCAAACCGACATATGGGATTGCTGAGCATTTTTAATGTTCCCGAATCAAATAAGTCTTTGCATTGCCTTATACAAGCTCATTGGTTCAATGTCAATAGATAGTATATAATTGTAAGGTGTAAGCTGAGGCATCCATGGACCGCTTCTATTTGCTATGCTCATACTCCTGTAGCAGCTATGGCGTTGAGACCCTAATTACATTGAATATGGTCACTTTGGCCTCAATTGACGTCTCCCCAACAAGAATAATTCTTTCTTTCACCATGTACTTTCTCAAGGTTGGTTGGTTTTTGTCATGCAAAGTTAGGGCCTATTGGCAATTATAAACAAATTGAGCCTGTAAAACTAAGCTGTGTTTTTGTAATCGTTAACCCAATCTAAACCTGAGTTTTACATTGCTTATACAAGAATGGAAAACAAGGCTGTTTGGCTGAAAATGACTAAGGTGATGCCTATATAGATTAATTTGCCCTCTATTCATTCCTAAATGCAGTTTCAAATTTTTGACATTGCTCAGAATTAATGAGCTATTGGTGCTTGTTGCAAAGCTATTGCTGAAAAGTGAAAACAATCCATAAGAATTCAAATTAACTTTGCGTTCAAAGGGTGTAGATAAGTCTTCCAGCAAAGTGGGAACTTTTATTGCCAAAGCTTAAACTGATTTTGCTATAGAAATTTTGAGCATGTCAGTTGATTTGTAGATAAAAGGGGTTAAATAAACAGAAATTCATGTACTACCTATACATTAATAAAGCTTAGTTTCCCAACTTTGTTCACAATCTTTTCTAAGTTACAACACATCATGCCTAGATTTGTGGAGAAGCCGTACTCATACCTTTAAATCATATTCATAACATATCCGACAAGATGAAGTTGTGGCAAAGTGAGGTGATCATGAGCCAACCTGGATTCGAGCTTTTCCAAACTAGTATAACTTTAAATGTAGGTTTGGCTACCCAAAACTCGAGTAAAGCAAGATTGCCTTCTTAAATAGTATAACTTAAAATGTTAAAAGGTTTTCAATAAAGCATGAACACCAATAAGGAAGGTTTGAATATAAGTTTATGTATCACAAATAGACAACCACACATGTCAAGATAATAGACAAACTCAAATTCATATGTTATCTCAAAAAGAAAAGAATACGAAAATTTTAAATCTCACAAACCATAAGCTGATAGAGCAAACATTTCTACTAGCTTACATAAGACAATTGCCTTAAGAAGAATGGCTAGTTGGAGATGCATATAGACCACAATGTTTGTTGTTCAATAGAATCTTCTTGTCGTATGAATGCACTCCACCATGATAGATGGCCTTCAATACATCTCAAATTGACTGGATTCTCATTGTTGAAGAGCACTCTTGTCAACAACTAGCAAATTAATCAATTCTTAAGAGTTGAAGCTCAAAGAGCTATTCAATCATGCCATTGGAGAATACCTTCTTCAACTTTGGACATCTGCATAATAAAGCTAAAGTTGTTAGTCGGGTACCCTTCTAGCATGTACAAGACCTTCCCAAATGCTAAGCAATATTTTCAATAAGGAGACAAATTTCCATTATTCACAAAATCATCATTACTAAAGGGTTAGATCAACAGAAATTCATGAAATTGCTATATAAAGTAGGTTTGGCTACCCAAAATTAAAATAAAACAAGATTGCTATCTTCTATAGTATATTTGTTTTTTTGCTAAATAAAAAAAAGGTAGGAGGCGACTAATCCGTGGAAAACCATGCATGCTTAGGCTGAGGAACCAATTCCTGAGGGCCTAGACAGGGGATGAGGCTTCAATAGTATAACTTAAATGTTCAAAAGTTTTCATTGAAAGATTTGATACAATCATGACTACCTATAAGTAAGGTTTCAGTCTAACATTCATGTATTGTATAACTAAACAATCACACATGTCAAAATAATAGACAAACTCATATTCATATGTTATCTTGTAAAGGGCAGAATATGAAAATTTTAACTCTCACAAACCAAAAGTTGATAGAGAAAACATTTCTACCAGTACCTTACATAGAAGAACTAACTTGAAGAAGAATGAAACCAAAAGCGCTAGTTTGATTTGAAGAAAGACTCAAATCTTCCTTTAATAGCATCTTCTTTCCATTCCAACGCAGTCCACCACAATTGATCGCCTTCAATGCATCTCAAATAAGGTGCATTCTCTTTGTTTAAAGGCAATCTTGTCAACAACTGACACCTGGATATCGTAATCCTCTCTAAAGTTGGCCACTTCAACGAGTCATCAGTGCAAATGCTTTCTACTTTTAGAAGACCAGAGAGCACAAGAGTCCTTAGCTTTGGAAGTGCCTCGGGTTCCAACCCAGTGTTCTCAGAATTTGTAATTATCTCTTCGATTTCAGGACATTCTTCAACACTTAAGTGTTCAAGTTTGAAGAGTTGTTCAATCATGCCATTGGAGAATATCTTCTTCAACTTTGGACATCTCTGTAAAGTTAAAGATGTTAGTCGGGTTAGGCTTCCAGCATGTACAGGACCTTCCCAGATGCTTTCTAATTTTTGGGCGTTACTTATGCACATCTTTTCCAACCATTCTAATGCACTTCTGTCCACACTATTACCTTGGACAATTGTTTCAATTTCATCACACCCTTCAATCAAACAAACCCGCATCCTGTTGATATTCTCAATGCCAAAATCTGATAGTCTTGAAGCTCCTTTGTGGCCGATCAATCCAAATGCATCAGTTTCTGCAAGAACCTCTGAAATTACAGGATTTACACCTTCACCGTTTGCAAACTTGAAACACCTCTGATATTCAAAACAATCAAGAATTCCATAGCTGATTGAGTCATGATAACCAACAGAAAATTGGAATGTGAAGCGAAAATCCTTCCACAATGGGCTTTTCGAGATAAAACTCTTAAGACAATCTACTTTAGGGAAGCAAATTGAGAGAGAAGTCAAACATTTTAAGGTAGCCACCTCCTCAATAATAGCCTCTACAAGTGCCTCCCACTCTCGATTGTTTGGATCCACATCGATTCTTAGTTCTTCCTAATAAATAAAGATTTAAAAATACATTTGGATGAATTTTAACATCCCTTGATTGTCCCCTGCCAAAATTTGATAATGACATACGTAAACACTTCAACTGAAGCAAACCTCCAATCTGAATTGGTAAATGATTAATCCCAGTACCTCGAATATCAAGCACCTCAAGCTCAAGTTCTTCTAAGTAATGGAGCTCCATTAAAGAAATGCAAGAATTCAGATACAAGGCCCTGAGACACTTCAGGAGAGAGACAGATGATGGTAATGATTCAATCCCAGTGCCATGTAAGTCTAGAACTCGTAGATTTTGCATGCATCCAAAAAATGTATCAGGAATCACTTTCAAGTCACGATTTCTTTGTAAGAACAATGTTGAAACATTGTTGCAATCGGGCAAATCTGGTAAACTGCATAATTTGTTATCTATCAAGGAGATTCGATTTACCTGCTGCCATTCTACCGCATTAGGGGGCTCTTGCAGCCCTTCTCGGGTCTTCACCAAAACCTTAAATGTTTTGCTTTTGGAGGAAATTTTAAGAGCCATATTTCGCAGCACTTTATTCATTCTTACATGATTCATCTTCTCACTCTCCTCTAGCAAAGACACGTTGATAAGATCAAGCAACATTTTATGCCCTTCGTCACGGGCATCTCTAAACTGCAATATTTTATGCCCCTCGCCATGTGCATCACTAAACTTATTGGCATCACAAATGAAACCTTCAGCTCTCCAACATTCTATCAAATAATCTCTATGTATCTCACAATCTTCAGGATATAATGCACCGTATAGAAAGCAAAATTTTTTATCCTCGCTATCTAAACCTTCATAACAAAACTTTAAGAACTCAATCAATTCATCCATGCCTTGAACTTTGAAACTATCCCATCTTCGCAGACTCGTTAATCCGTAATTCCACAGGAAGCTATTATCTTTCTTTTGTTTGAATGTGCTTGCTACCTTGTCTATCAAGAGCGGAAAACCAGCACACTCACGAACAACTAACTTGGCTATTGGTTCAATAGATGGAAGATTTACATTTTGACCGACTTTTTCTGTGAACATTTTCCATGCATCAGCTCCAGACATTTGTTTCATATTAATCAACTCAGTCTTCATATCACAACAAATCTTAGGAAATCTAGTCGCCAATACCACCTTGGAATCCTGTTGATTATCTTGGATACCTAGCTTAGGTAGATCAAGAATGTTCCAAACTTCATCCAAAAGAAGTAAATACTTTTTACATTCCAACTCCTTGGATATTCGCCAAGCAATTTCATCAGGGTTAGTGATACCTTCCATATTCATTTTTAATCGATCCGTAATAGCACGTTGCAACTTTTCCTCACTCCTATCCTTTGATATAGTGACCCAAATGACAATATCAAACATTTTAGCAATATCTTCATGGTTATTTAAGTTTCTCATGATTGTTGTTTTCCCAATGCCCCCACTTCCCCAAAGTCCAATTCTTTTTACATCCCTATCTTTTAGAAGGCCCAATATTTCTTCGACAACCTTGTAGAGTGATGGCTTGTCTTCTATTTTGGCTGCGTGCAGAGTTCTCACACGCTCTGGCAATTTCTCAACCATTATTCCTCTCTCAAACTTTCCCTCTAACCAGAGGCTATGTAGTTCCTCACACTTCTCTACCATGCTTTTGCTAAGTTTTGCGCGTTTAGAATGACGCCTCCATTTCGCCTTTTTACTCTGTTCATTCTCATACTTGGTTGTAAGTTCTCGCACATCTTCTTCGCCATTTGTGACCCTAGAAATCCAAAGATCGCATTCTTTAGTGAGCTGCTTTGTTTTATATTTGTCTGCTTCAATCACTATATCTTCCCTCCTAGCATACAACTTCTCTGCTTTCTCTATTAATCTTTTATAGTTGTTTTCCAGATCATTTGCATAATCGATTTTCTGTTTCATGTTACTGCAAAGCACTCTCCCATCTTTGTACGTCTCAACTATTGCAGCAGAAGCTACTGCCTCCAACATATCTGTGGTTCAACCAAAATAAATTTAAAATATTGATGAAAACTCAAAATGCGAAATGAAGAATAAATTTTTGTTGAAAACCATAAACGATTATAATCTAAGGAATATAATAGGGAAGAGATAAAGAAAGGCACACATAGGTTTCACGTGGCACTATGATCTACGTCCACAAGATAAAGCCTTGTAAGCTATATCTTTATTATATTCATTATGTGTTATAATATATTGTGTGATGTCCTATTTATAATACAATATTTTTTGATATAATTTATAGTACAACATTAAATAATAATAAACACATCTAAGTAATGTGAGATTTATTCTTTAACACTTTTCAGTTCAACAAAGTAATAATTAAAATTGTAGGTAACAACACAAACAAGTTACACTCCCTGGGTTTTACTACTAAATCCAAACTAAAAAACTAACTCAAATAAAACCAAAAGAAGACCCAATGCATCATTAGTACATCCCATGTTCAGATAGCATAAAACTACCTAATTTCCCCTGACAATTAAAAATAAATATGGTAAATTAAAATTACACCAACCTCACATCCAAACTATAGACGAAATGACACTGCCCTCCTTAAGATTTGTATAAATGCAGTAGATAAGCACATGTCCTCTGATCTCTAACACTGTGACTTCTCTAATGGAATATTCCATTTTAATAATAAATAAATAAATAAAGAAAGAAAGTATTCTACTTATTTATACAAAACCCCAAAATGGAGTATCACTTCATCCATAACCTCAACGGAGAATGTCATTTCATCCATAATTTGAATGTGAATATATATTTTTTAAATTGAATATTTTTTTAGGGAAGTTAGACATGAGGTTATTTGTCGTATTTATACAAACCTCATGGAAGAGTGTCATTTCGTCCATAGTTTTGGGAAGTGTCATTTTGTAAAATCTTAAAGGAAGTTGATATAATTTTCCCAAATAAATAAAACTAAAGAAACATGACTAGAAACTAATTGATGCTAAAGCTTAAAAGGCATAATAAATAAAGACTCATGAATTTCTTGAAAAGCCTATTCAAACTCCCAAATAGCATTGGCATCATCCCACAGGTGTAAAATTAATGTTTGGCTATTAAAATTAGCTTTGGAACGCCTTTTGTATGTTTTCAATGATTGTTGCCATGGCCCTCCATCATCTCCACCATTTTCAAAATGGGAAAAACAGAATTTTAACATTTTGAAAAGTATATATTTACCAAATTTCTGATAATATTGTAAACCTCATGCATAAATGAAAGGTGACTCATCAAAGTCAGTCAGAATGTCAAGGTGGAACAAGTCTTTGAACACAGAAATTCTATTTGACTAATCGAACATTTCTCACAATAGGTGTTTAATAAAGCCGACACTTTTATGGCGTTGTGTAATATTGTTTCGTGAGCACTTTAGAGTCAAGCCCTTAACTCAAAGGAAGTGGCCTGACTTCCACACTCATCTATACCAATGACATTACTCGAATCGTATGTATCCGAGTAATGTGTTCTGAAAGTATTCAATAATTTTCCTCATTGAATATCCACAGTAGCATTAATTATATCCCCTAATTTATCTAATCTTAATCAGTGGGCATTGATGTCAAAGCAACTACTATTTCATTTAACGCATTTATTCAAAAATATGATTTTGACTAGCAAATTGTCTTGTTAATTTAACCAGGACTTACACCGACAGAAGACAAATTCTGAAGTAATTTTCATTTCTTTACACTCACTAATGTGTACTTCTTTCAATTTTCCTCATGCCCAAATTAAATTATTAGCCTACCCTTTAAGTCCTCCTAACTCATTCCAAAATAATATTGAAAACTTCCAGCCCACTCTAAAATAATTTTCTATTTTGTCTCTAGTCCCGGTAATTAAATTCATGATGGGATCTATCATTCATATCAGAGGAGAGAATACAAAATTAAGAGTATTTTATAATTTTCTAATATTAAAAGCCCACCGGTAATCAGTCACCATGTAATGCCCATAACAAGAAACGCATAAAATGGTTTAATTTCCTACTTTTATTATTATTATTATTTTTGATTGGATGCTGAATGTTTTGGTCTATGCTTGTTTACACAATGAGGTAGCCCTCCTTCTACCCATTATCCTCCCAAAATAAAATCAGATTTCGATTTCAATTTTCTAATACAACGTTAGAAAACCTACCTGCTAGCTAGCTATTACTTCCCTAGATTCTTTCATTTCATACCAAAAAAATAATAATTTGTTTAATAATGGATCGCTAAAATCAGATCAGATTTAACAAAGAAGATCGCTAGTCCGGTCCAAATTGAACACCCAAGAGCATACAGTTTAGTCATTTTCCCAGTATAAAATTATAAATACAGTGTAATAGGCTCAAGCACTTGCTTCCAAAAGCATAAATCTCACCATTAATGAGATAATATTATATAGTCATAAGTCATATAGCTAGGTAGATGGATAAGAAGATTAACCTTTAATAGAAATCAGGACCTCGCTGCAGCCTGCAGTGTACGTGATATTGAACTTCCGGCTCTCACTACCTAGTCTTTGACAGCCAACTCCGAGCCAAGAAAAGAAAAAGGTGACACCCAAATTTTATTTAACTCCTATATCTGCAAATATGGAGTTCAAACCTCCAACTCTCCAAGGCCTCAAAATAAAAAAAAGAGAGAGGTACCGTATAGGATTCGGTGGTAACACCACCTTTATTGTTTGTTGTGACATGTGAGGCCTTGGAGAGTCCTGTACTTCTGTTCACTTTGGAAAAGGTCCACTGAGGAGGTTCTTTTTTCTCAAAAAAAAAAAATCTAGGTTCTTCAGTTTCACTTTACTTTGAAAAAGAAAAGAAAAAGAAAAAAAGCTCTTCAGTTTCTTAACGTGGAAGTCATTATTATTAATACTTTTTTTAAAGGTGGAGTCATGATTAAGACATCATAAATTAACCACATAAATATTTTCATCCAAACCAATATTATATAGCTCGAATGGATGAAAATATTAATAGGAAATGATTTTAATTTATATGACTTGAATAAAGTCCGAAAATGTAAATTATTTTTATTTGATAAAATTTATAAAGAGATTTGAATTTAAGATAATATTTAAAATTTAAATTCTTAACATCACAAATGTTTATGTTGGTGTAAAATCCTCAAAGCTTAATTTATCATATGTTGTTAGATTCTTATCAGTTTAAACGAAGACAATTCATTTATTACACTTTTACTTGCATTTGAACAGTGCATATGGATCTCAAGCCAATATGGATTAAATCCAATTACTTTAAATTATGTTTGGGAGGAAAATAATGGAATGGAATTGATAGAATATAAAAGAATGAAAATGAGTTAAATATTGATCTTTTTCTTGTTTGGGTGTTTGAAAAGAAAGGAGTTGAATAAAAAGTAACATTGTTTGGGAGTTAATTGAAAATTAATTATTTTATAACATCTATTACTATTAAGAGAATTGATCCCCTTATGTCCACTTTTAGGAACTGTAAAAAATATCTCTTACATCTTCCAATTTTCCTAATTTATTCATTGATTTCAAATAATAATGTGTCTTAGAAAAAAGGGTATAATAGTCTCATCTCTATATAGAAAAATGTCAACTTTAGTGCACGGACAAAAATAACCTCATATTTTAAAATCTATTGATTTGCTTTTAAAATAAAAATTAAAGGTTAAAAAAGTAATTTACTATATTTTAGGATCAATAGAGTTTGAAACAACTCCACGTTCACGTTTCAGTTTTTTTTTTTTTTAAATGGTGGTTTGATTGTCCTTTTTTCTCTCTCATTGTCCCTTATCCTTATAACTGCTTTCCCTCATTTGAATTAAAAAAAAAAAATGACTTCATATTTTAAATCTATACGTAAATGAGATTAAATAGGCTAACTTACTACTTTTTTTTTTTTTTTTTTCTCTCTCTCTCTCTCATAATATCCATATTCAACTTTTTTTTCTTTCTCATTTGAATTGAACAACTCACACCACTATTTAAATGTATTTTTCTTTTAGTTTTTTATTTGAATTCAAATTCTTATCATGGAAAGACCAAACACATTGAACTTTGGCACCACCATATTCGAGATATGGTTTCACAAGGGGAAGTGATCTTACAGCATATATCTACTAGTAGCATGGTGACTAATCCTTTGACCAAGCCTATTATTAGAGATTTGTTCTTCTCTCATGCTAAGAGTATGGGACTCCGTAGGATATGATATGCTTAGATACTTTGTTTTTGTATCAACATTATTGTTATTGTTTTATGCTATGAGTATTCATTTTATCAGCTTTATTCTTATATGAAATATTGTTGATAGCACATCTTTGAAATATGTCACCAGGCAAAAATCGACTCTCTCACACGGGTGATTCACCTTGGCGCTTAGATGGTGAGCAAGATGAGACATTTATGTCATTTAGCGCTAAGATAGCCAATTAAGACATTTATATCTTTGGCGCCTAGAAGGCGAGCAAGATATATATACTTATTAGTGACATGTCGCCTTATATGGAGTTAAGATGAGACCTCATGATAGGTCAAACATAGAGTGATGTCAAGATTCTGTGTAGCCTGAATTATAGCCGAATGTGAGTTTTTTAGGCAAGCACTTTGAGAGTGACTGGGCTGAAAACTTAGGTTAGGCGCTTGCATAGTGACTAGACTCAGATTCGTATGGCGTTTCTACCCATTCACAATGACATGCTCATTTTTATGAGATAACACCATAGCATACAATTCATACTATATGTGCTTTATGCCAATCGACAGTGGGAGTGATGAATGATCCCTGCTTCATCATTGTGTGAGCCATAAGGATCAATGATCCTACTTTACCCTTTGTCAACCTAAGACTATGTCATGAAGAGAAAGCTTAACGTCGCAACTTGAGCATGCAAATCGAAGACCATGAGTGATTCGGTTTGACGAGGCATGTCTGGGAAAGCGGTTCAGCCCAATTTAATTGACATGAAGACTTAATGAAGACTGTTTGATAATATACCATGTTATGTAATTCATTGCTGGCCAGCGTCTATGTTGTAATGTGTTTGCAATATAGGACACGAGTACATCACATATTTGGGGTAAAGTATTGCTTACCATGAGGGATGAAAAGTGCTTAATCTGGTATAGTCAAACCGTCTAAGGTATAATTGAGATGCTCTCGAATGATGCACTTTTATTGGTTAAAAGATGATTTGATAATTGTTGCTCTTGAGGCTGTATGTTCTTCTCATGATGTCGCATGAACTATTTTCTAGTATAAGGAGATTATTGTGAAGATTGAAAGATTGCTTCACCTTATGTGGGTGGATGCCTCATCCTGCGTAGGCAAGTGAGAACTGTTATAATTTAATGGGTTGGGATGGACCCAAGCCTATGATCTGCTTATTATGGATTGCGGGTCTCATTTGGTCATGTGATAAGGATAATTATCCATGATTTGAGTTGGATCAAATCATGGGATAGTGGGTTATCAAATCCCTAAAAAGGAGGGATGTGCTTCTACCTAATAATTATATTCAAACCTATGAAATATGATTTACATATATAATATACCCAAAATTAAGGGGGGGTATAGGTGAGGCAAACTTTTTCGATTTAAATGCGGAATTAAAAACTATCTTCAAATAGAATGTTGAACAAATGTTTGATCAAAAATTGCAATATAAATAGAAGACAACAAGTATATATATAACAATTAAATATGTAAGAATAGAGAGAGAGAAAATCAAACACGATGATTGTTTAGGTTCGGCTCCCGTGCCTATCCCCGCCTCAAGACTTCTTGAGAAATTTGACAATCTTCTCGGGTGAAGATAAAACCTAATTCACAGTGAAGAGTACCGAGTATCCTTTTCAAGACTCTCAAACTCTCTTAGAATTTAGTTTGTGGATCAAAGCTCAAAAAGTGTTTGAGAAATTTTCAACAAGGATTTTGAATGATATGAAAATATCTAGTAGCCAACCTCAACCCAAGTTGTCGAGAATAAGGATGAACACGAGAGCAAAGAGGTCTTATATTTGAATTTCAACCAATCAATTCACTTTAATTTTTCAATTGAATGGTTGAAAATTAAAACAAGACTTTGATTTTTCAATTAATGGTTGTCTTAATTTGAATTTCAACCAATCAAGTTTGTCAACTTTAAGAGATTTTTCATTGAATGGTTGTCTTATATTTGAATTTCAACCAATCAAGTTTGTCTTTGAAAACTTTAAGAGATTTTTCGGCCTTAAAGATCAAATCTTAATAAACTTTACAAAACCTAACTCTTACTTCTCTTCCGCAACTTGATTTCTTTGTCTTAGTCTTGAGACTTTGATCTCAAACCTTTGCATTTGCTTGATATTTGAATTATGAAATATGTCAAAATTAATTTAAAACATATCATATATATGAAAATATCATTAATGAACAACTTAAAATCATGGTTATATCAAAATACATAAATGTCCTTGGATTATAGCCAATAATATATGAAACCTTGATAACAATATATATATATATATGGGTTAAGTGGTCACTTTAATTTTTAAGTATTTTTAGTCAACTTTGGATCTAGTTTTAATTTTGGAGGGGGTTGAGTATGAATTTTTTGAGCAAAAACTTTCAAATTTGAAAAATTCATATGTGCTATCTAAAAATTTTAAATTCCAAGGGGGCCGTGGCCCCCTTTGGCCTAAGTGTAGACCATTGTTTTAAGAGAAATTTTCTGGGGAAAAAGCCATATCCGACCAGTAGATTCATTGCCAGTTTAGGAAACCAGTCGGTAACCCATGAGTTTGACTGAAATATATTTATTAATTTTCTGATTTTATGGGTTTTAAAAATTAGACTGATAGTTGGTTTGTGGTTAATTTGGTCCAACATGCAAGTTTGATCCGGTATGGTTTTTAAAAACATGGTGAAAACCTTCAATGACGTAATGGCAATACTAGACTTTTCACACTCGCTTTGCGTGTGTTCAGAGGCTCTCTCTATTTTTGTTGGGCAAATTGTATAATTGTTTTTTTAGTATAAAAATATATGGATTACAATTGTACAGTCATCATTTTCTTTTTTAATTTGAAATTTGGAAACTTGATATTGATCTTATGGTTCTTTGATATTGCTCAATTCTCCAATAAAAGACAATTTGGATTCTAGTTCTCCTGACTTGATTTTGCGTAATTTTATAGTAATTTTTTAAAAAAATATTAGCAAAACAAGATAAAAAATAAAAAATAAAAAAAGGCAAGTTATAGAACTTCTCACTTGTACATTTTACGAACAATTAAGACTAAAAATTAGAGTTTCACAAAAATAAAATGGAAAAGATTATTTAGGAAAATTGTCATTTTTAGGATGCATGAACCAATTTGTAAATAAATTCAACAATATGAGCTCTTTTATTCAACAATTGAAAAATATGAGTAGAGCACCAACTTTTTACTTTATTTATTATAAGTTCTACAACTTATAATTTCAATCATTCCCATGTTCCAAATCTTTTAATTTTTTTTTTTTTTTTTTTTCTTTTTTAAGTTTTGGGTATGTTGGAGTTTTAGGATTTTTAATTGTTGAAACAATATGACACATGCTCTAATGGTAAACTTAAATGCTCAATCCATTTAATAACTTACAAATGAATTGAAAAATATCCATTTAAAATTAAGTTTGACAATTTTACATTACATTCCATTATCATACACCTTACAAATTTCATTTAGTACTCTTAGATCAAGAACAATCTTTTATAGAGTCCACATCACTACATATTAATTTTTTATGTTTCTACAGATAGCAATTACAACCAGTGAAAATGAAAAAAACAAGCGTTGCAAGATAGTCCTCTGCTTAATTTTCACTTCTCTTTGTTATTGTGGCCATTGTTATTAATCAAATTCAACTGTAACATTACAAAGAAAGGCATGAGGGCATGGTTAGTCTTAACCATGAAGCAAAATAAAAAGGTATTATGATCACGAAAGAAATATTCACAGTTCACTATATAAAGAAAGATTCCTCCTTTAATTTTGAGAGGTCACTTTGATTGTCTTTAGCCAAAAGACAAATTCTTTTACTTGTTTGGCCAGAGATCAAATAGTTAAAAAAAAAAAACCATGTAGTTTGCACCTTAATTGTTTCAAATGGTTAATTTAGTCTTAACCATGAAGCAAAATAAAAAGGTATTATGATCACGAAAGAAATATTCACAGTTCACTATATAAAGAAAGATTCCTCCTTTAATTTCGAGAGGTCGCTTTGATTCGTCTTTAGCCAAAAGACAAATTCTTTTACTTGTTTGGCCAGAGATCAAATAGTTAATTGTTTCAAATGGTTAATTTAGTCAATATAGGCAGCATCACATCAACTTAAATGACACTAAAGAGACCCGTAGAAAATTGAAACTCACCATCATCATGGAATCGACATCAGGTTCTTCATCAGAATCCTTCAAGAGTTAAGCACCGACTATAACAATTAGTACTACAAAAGTGAAACCCACCATTTTATTTTGGACATATGAATGAATTAATGTATGATGGTTCATCGTCCCAAAAAATCATGCTTTTTTTGGAATTGATCAATGACTATATGACCTAAAGGAGTTGGCCATCTATTCAGCCAAGAAAGGTATTTATTCTATCGGACTGCGTTACAGCAGAGAGAAGGATGGAGAAGTTGTCAACAGAATCGCTTCCTCTGGGGTTCAGATTTAGCCCAACGGACGAAGAACTCATAAACCACTACCTGAGGCTAAAGAACGAAGGTCGTGATTCCGAGGTCCAGTTCATTCCCGAAGTCGACTTCAACAAATATGAGCCCTCGCAATTGCCTGGTACTTTTCTCAGAATATTTAATTTTATCTTATTTCACCAATCATCTGGCATCAGTTTAATTAGTTCTTTTAAGTAGCGGTAACATGATTTTTTTTTTTTTGGGGGGGTGGTTAAATTCAGAGTTGTCGGTGATAAAGTCGGACAAGCAGTGGTTCTTCTTCTGCGAGAAGCACAAGACTGCCCTTCGTGCCAATAGGGCCCCTAAAACCGGCAGGTGGACAGTCACGAGTAGGGATCTCCACATCAAGTCCAGGAAGTCGGCAACCGGCTTGATTGGTACGAAGAAGATTTTGGTTTTCCACACATTCGTTGCTCCCCCCCATGGCATGCGCGCCAACTGGATCATGGACGAGTATGACACTCTTCCCGCACGCCGCATAAGCCAGAATACATTAAAGCGTACGGTACGATTTTAGATCCAAAAAAATAAAATCTTAATTATAAAATAAATGAAATAGAGAGAATACTTGTCTCATTAAGTTTTATCCCCTCTATAATCTTTCCTCTAATTCAATCCTTATAGGCTTGCTAGTAAGGTTACAACAATAACGTTATATATGTCTGCGTATCTATATACTTATTAGTCTGATATATATTTTTTGTGTGACATTCTTAATACATTGCCCTTTCACCTTATGCAGGATGCTTTTGTGCTCTGTCGTTTGGTCCAAACGGTAGACTTCCCAATGGCAGACCGCCTTGGATCCTCTTGTTCACTCGACGAAACAACGAGGGAAAAACTACTTGTTGGGAAGAAATCTGAAGGTATAAATCAATTAATACTTGACTTATAAGGATTTTTTTTTTTTTTTAGATAAATGGTTGACTGATAAGTTTTTTAATGATCTGATATTTATCAAAATCTACTAAACAATTTACTAAGACAAGTATTCTATCGGACTGCGTTACAGCAGAGAGAAGGATGGAGAAGTTGTCAACAGAATCGCTTCCTCTGGGGTTCAGATTTAGCCCAACGGACGAAGAACTCATAAACCACTACCTGAGGCTAAAGAACGAAGGTCGTGATTCCGAGGTCCAGTTCATTCCTGAAGTCGACTTCAACCAATATGAGCCCCGGGAATTGCCTGGTACTTTTCTCAGAATATTTAATTTTATCTTATTTCACCTGGCATCAGTTTAATTAGTTCTTTTAAGTAGCGGTACCATGATTTTTTTTTTTTTTTTTTTTGGGGGGTGGTTAAATTCAGAGTTGTCGGTGATAAAGTCGGACAAGCAGTGGTTCTTCTTCTGCGAGAAGCACAAGACTGCCCTTCGTGCCAATAGGGCCTTTGACTCCGGCTACTGGAAAGTCACGGGTAGGGATCTCCACATCAAGTCCAGGAAGTCGGCAACCGATGATACCAGCTTGATTGGTACGAAGAAGATTTTGGTTTTCCACACATTCGTTGCTCCCGGCCATGGCATGCGCGCCAACTGGATCATGGACGAGTATGACACTCTTCCCGCACGCCGCATAAGCCAGAGTACTTTAAAGCGTACGGTATGTTTTTAGATCCAAAAAATAAAAACTTAATTATAAAATAAATGAAATAGAGAGAATACTTGTCCCATTAAGTTTTATCCCCTCTATAATCTTTCCTCTAATTCAATCCTTATAGGCTTGCTAGTAAGGTTACAACAATAACGTTATATATGTCTGCGTATCTATATACTTATTAGTCTGATATATATTTTTTTGTGTGACATTCTTAATACATTGCCCTTTCACCTTATGCAGGATGCTTTTGTGCTCTGTCGTTTGGTCCAAACGGTAGACTTCCCAATGGCAGACCGCCTTGGCTCCTCTTGTTCACTCGACGAAACAACGAGGGAAAAACTACTTGTTGGGAAGAAATCTGAAGGTATAAATCAATTAATACTTGACTTATAAGGATTTTTTTTTTTTTAGATAAATGGTTGACTGATAAGTTTTTTAATGATCTGATATTTATCAAAATCTACTAAACAATTTACTAAGACAAGTATTCTATCGGACTGCGTTACAGCAGAGAGAAGGATGGAGAAGTTGTCAACAGAATCGCTTCCTCTGGGGTTCAGATTTAGCCCAACGGACGAAGAACTCATAAACCACTACCTGAGGCTAAAGAACGAAGGTCGTGATTCCGAGGTCCAGTTCATTCCTGAAGTCGACTTTAACCAATATGAGCCCCGGGAATTGCCTGGTACTTTTCTCAGAATATTTAATTTTATCTTATTTCACCTGGCATCAATTTAATTAGTTCTTTTAAGTAGCGGTACCATGAATTTTTTTACTGCTAATACTTGACTTCTATTGTTGGGAAGAAATCTGAAGGTATAAATCAATTAATACTTGACTTATAAGGATTTTTTTTTTTTTAGATAAATGGTTGACTGATAAGTTTTTTAATGATCTGATATTTATCAAAATCTACTAAACAATTTACTAAGACAAGTATTCTTTAAGTGACACTTTTTAGAATATATATATATATATATATATATTAGTCGGTAATCTGTACGGGAAAGTTTAACATAATATAAATTTGTCTTTCTTTTTTGTCTAAATATGAAATTTAGTAATGATAGTAATTATTAATAGGCATTTATTATTATTGTGTTTGTATATAGAACTATATATATTGGCATTAGACATTTATTATGATTGTTTTTATATATGGAATTATATATTCTAGTATTAAACATTTATTATGATTGTGTTTGTATATATGATTATATATTTTATCTTTTAAAGAAAATATGATGTATCAAAATTCTAATGGAAAGTTTAAATATAAAATAGAATTTAAATTCAATTATCAAGTATATATTAAATTAATGACGTGTAAAATTATGAGACCTTAAAAGTTTATGTGACACAATATCATGAACTTAATAAAAAGTATAAAATAACCTCAGTTTTACATTATAGTACATATATAAATATATATAGAAAGAGAGTTAGAGAGACAATACTTGGATACCACTATCAGTAGTTTTCTTTTTTTGGTAAGTTACACATACACTATGATAGGTCTTGAATTCATATTCTCCACTTCCATCTTGTTTAGACAATGTTTAGACAAAAGAAGAACTGTCATAAAAAGGAAAAAGAAAAGAAAAAGAAAAAGAAAAAGGTAAAGGTGAAGGAAAAGGAAAAAAAGTAAGCAAAGAGCTGCTAATTAAGGATATGAGATCTTTTAGTTAGTTTACGTACGAGTCTATTTTCAAATTTCTTTCTAAAGGTATTGGCCGGAGTGGAAGAACAATCTTAATTTTCCAGTTCAAACGAGCAAAAGTATAACATGTTCGATTTTCTTTTCTTTTTAATGATAATTTTGATACTATTTTCTTTTCAGATCTATCAATTGTTGATCCATTTTTTTCTTGGTTGTGGGAGGGTGCGAGTTTTTTTTTTTTTTTTTGGAGGGGAGGGGTAATCAGTATACTTAATGTGCTGTTGATTAGGCTTTTAAGGTTCTGTTTGTTTTTACGAAAAACGACTCGTAAGAGTTTTTAACAATATAACTAACGCTCTTTTGTTTTGATGGAAATGATTTTAGAAAATGACATTCCATTAAAACATTTTTTGGAAAATTTGACTCAATTTCTTGTGTTTGATATAGATCTATGCAAATGAATTAGGAAAACGTTTTTCTGGCGTATTTGGCTATGCACATAAAATCAGTAATATTTCTTGTAATTCAAAAAAATTATTTAAAGAAAAACTCTCATAAGATGTATATTGTGTAAATCAACTACACAATCAAGATAAAATAATTCACAAACATTAAAAAAAAAAGATACAAAAATCAATCATATTTCTTATTGTGCAAAACAATCATTTTCTATTAAAAATAGTTCAAACATACTATCAAAAAAATTAAAAATTAAAAATTAAAAATTAAAAATAATTCAACATGCGAAATTTTCCGAATAGACAATCCCAATTTGTAACAATTTTAAGGCACTTATATGGTCAAAATAGTTCAGCCGTCTATATATCCTACTATAAATAATAATACAAGTGCAAGTAGTTTATATAACATCGATCCCAAAGTATAAGCCCTTCATATCTTTCAAGGTGTGCCAAAATTTTCAAATAGAAACATCCATGTTCTAACAAAAAGTACCTACATAATTAAAATAGTTCAAGGTCTTTATATCATACAAGCTCTTCATGCAAAAAAATTTCAGCTACTTTGGTTGAAGTTCTCTAACCACTATCTATAAATCCTCGCATTTTTCAATATGAATGACTTAGCTAATACTTCATCCTATATGAAATAGTCAAATGCATTCACAAGCATAGAAGTCATCAAACGCTCCTACGCACCTTCATAACTTCTTCATAAAGGTTACTCAAACTTAGTTGATTTTTAGCTTTATAAGCAACCTTCCCAATTAGTGTTAACAAATCCATAAAAGTAACATCTCTATTCATACTAGCACGATTCTGTTTCCTGTGAGACATTGTTTGAGTTGAGGCTACAATTGAGGAATTCACTTGTTTCCTTTTGGATACGTTATCAAGATCAATGTCGAAATCAATTGGGTTTAGGTCAATAATTAGGGTTGAGTCAGCCATTGGTTCTGCATCTATATCACCAATTGCCTTGGAAAAATTTCTTGTGGTCATGTCTTTACCCACAACCAAATTCATCTTATCAAACATTATAATTTTCTTGTTCAAACACTGTTCATAATTGGGGTGTGCCTGTTTTAAAAAAGGGAAAAGAAAAAAAGAAAGTGACTTAATTTTGAGATGAATAGGAAGAGTTAAATAGTTTGTAAACCTTTAATGATGCAAATAGGTTTCTTATCGTTACTTTTCATCATACACTTTCCTATCACAAGTTATTATTTTCATATTATCATCTCATCCAAAATCGATTTTCCTATTACGAAGTTTGTAATGGTACTCCAAATGCTTTTGACTGTTTTAAGATAATTCTTCACATGTTTTGGGAGGCATTCAACTTGATATGTCTCACGTATTGCATGGGCTACTCTAGTGAATGATACTCTAAACAGTTGGATGACTTATTTCCTTAAGAGCCTCTCAGCAAGTATCTTAAGCAACAAACTTTGCTTGTGTTATGACCACGTAAAGTTCTTGACACTATTGTCCTTCTGAGTATCCTTTTTCAATCTCATTGCTAGTTCGCTATAGTGACAGTTACTAGAAAAATAAGACAACGAAAAAAGAAGATAACATCATAACAAAACATTTCATTTTCATACAAACATAAATAGTTATAACGTAAAAGTCTTTGAACATGAAGGTTTAAAAAAGTTAGGCTACACAAGCCGCTAATACAAAGATAATGTATTAATCACTCCCTAGCATTATAATCATCCCAAATGGGCAAATGGTACAAAACATTTCATCCAGTTTCTTTACCTATTCTCTATAATCTTCTTGGATTTCCCTTTTGTTATTGCTGGACTCTACTACTTTCATTTTCAAATTGACTATCATGGTTTACAGCATTCACAATTGTGTCTAAAGGGTCAACCCCAATTATGTGATTGTGAATGACACAATATGCTAAGACTAGATCCACTTGTGTTGGGAATGACCAAAATGCTTCAGCATCAACATACCAAAACGGTTTTTTAAAACTCTAAAACAATGCTCAATGGTTGTGCGTAAAAAAGTGTGGCGAAGATTGAATAATTCTTTTTCATATAGTTGCTAGACGATGATCACTAAACTATTTCAAATAGTAGTGAACAACCCAATAACAAGAGATAATTCCTTTTCGAACTCTATGATTAGCATCACCAACATAATATTTACCTACATACTTATAGTGAAGAGAAAAAAAAAAATCACTACCAAATACTGCTATCCATAATAAAAATCACTTTCTAATCCTATAATACCTTCAGAAATTCTAAATCCCCTTAGCCTAGAGAGTGTGTCATTAGGATGCGTAAATCATGTGCATTCCTTCCCAACTGGCTATAATTTTTAAGTCAAAGGTAACAGCAATGAAGACATTTTGTGTTGTTCTATCCTTTTAACCATGAAACCTTTCATTTTAATTAAAACGGATATACAAACATGAATTCCATCAACTGTTCCCACACAATACTAATGATAACTAATACAGGTTATATTTGTTTCTTATCTTTATAAGTATAAAATGGGAAAAATGAAAACCTCTAAAACTTACCTTAAAATACGGGTAAAACTTGTCGTTATTCTTAATTTCCAAGGGTGTATCACTGTCAAATAGTCTAATAACATGTTTGATAATTTCAAAACAGCTCTAAGGACATGCCGAAAACATTCCACCAACAACTCAACCTCACATTATGCCCAATAATGTGTAAAACTTTTATCCCTTATCCTTCCAAATTCAATAGCTTCATGCTCAATGTACCCCATTAGTGTTCAAAGTGAAATGAGGAATTTTGGATTTCCTAATACATAATTTTCACCCCTACAATATGAGAAATTAACAAATTGAAAATAATAATTAAGTATCTTAAAAATGTTGGTGCATTGATGTATAATATATACTAGATGTTGATTATCGATACCTTGTCTGCTCATTATAATCACTTGGATGCAATTGTTCAACTTGAGCCAAGAATCCACAAAACCTATTGGTACATTGTTGAATTGTTGACCATAAATTGATCACTAAAGAGTGCTCCGAGCGGTTCAAATTGCTTGTTGTAGTGGAAGTACAAATAAATTCTATTCTAGCTAGGATGTCTTGTGTTTTGCTCATTCACAAGTATTATATCTAAGCTAGTATTGAGTCATGCCGATATTAGTAGATTCTCTTCTTCTATGGTGAAGTTGTTACCCCGTTGAGATTTCATAGTAATTGATCTTATTTCAATTGGGAGTGGCCATCATAAAACCATTGCCAAAAAACCTTGTTCTCCATCCTGTAAAAGGCCAGCAAAGAATGGGTCTTTTTGCCTCTGCGAGTCTATCCCTTTGAAAAAACAATTTCACAAAAAAAAAATTTAAGCAAGCTGAATGTCATTGAAACAGAACATCCCATAGTCACACATATATAATCACAGCACATAACATTTCAAAAGTGCACCTGTTAGATCATCCTAGAAGTTCAACTTTGAGAAACTTATTAAAGAGCTTGCTATTTTCTTAACGCAAGTCTCAGTTTATTATGAGATGGATCACTGCTTAACTTTGAGAAACTTATTATTAAAGAGCTCGCTATTTTCTTAACACAAGTCTCAGTTCATTAGTGAGGTGGATCACAGCTCAAAATGCAATAGGAAGGAATAAAAGAGCTCAAAAATGCACATTCCCATAGAAACTCAAACTTATTGCATAAAATGTGATCTCTAAACAACTTAAATCAACGAAGGAAACCATCATATGTAACTGGAAGGAATTGTAGGAACATAATGAAAATATCAACTTCTTTAACAAGAGAGGAAGTACAAGTAACTAAAACAAGGATCAAATCATAAAATCAGGGACTCAATCTGTAAATCTGCGTGGTAGACTTTTGCAAAATTCTACATTCAATCCGACACAGTGTTCCTGTTTTATTTAGCTCCTGCAAGCTTTCGGAATCGTAATCATTAGTGATGAGAAAGTGTCCCAACTTCTTATTATAACTTTGTAAACTAACTGGATTTTCTTGTTAAAAAGGGGACAATTAATTTAGTTGTCTTTTAATTTATTTCCTTGGTGTGCAAAGAAAGGTCATTCCTTTCAATGAAATATTATATTCCTTTTCCACCAAAGTAATAGAATTAAAGTTTTATAAATAGATAGTATTACAATGGATTTGATGACTTTAGTCAGGGGTTCTCTCCTATGGAGAAAGAAGAAAAATCATAGAATTGAAGTGTGAAACCAAGAGAGAAAAAAAAAAAAAAAAAGGGAGAGAAAAGAGACTGTGTGAGTAAGAACATGATGAAAAAGAAAAAAGAAAGAGTGGTGTGTGTAAGAACAAAGAAACGCAAGAAGTAAGTTTTTTTCTTTAGCCGTAAAACATATACAAGAGAAGAAAATTTTGGGATTTCCTAAAAGGAGGTTTTTTAGGCTACAACCATGAAGAGTTGTTATATCTAGAGTGAGTTTATATTAATTTTTAGAGATAATATATTATTGTATTTGGTGTGAATCTTAAGTTAGACATAAGTTTGAGAAAAATTATAATTGATTTTTATAATGGATTTATTCTGTGTTTGTCCGGTGGTTTTTTCTTTTAAAGAAAAAAGGTCTGCAACGTAAATCTTTGTGTTATTGTGTGTCTAAAATTAGTTAAAATTATTTTTGAAATTTCTTAATTTTGTGTAAGACTAGATATTATGGCTTACATAATAGGTTGTCTTTGACGTTAGTTGAAGTGGTTGAGATGATATCTAATTCAAGTAAAATTGAATGCATTGATCTGGAACTTGAAGCTAGTGAGCAACAATATGGGAGCGAAGTAGCTTGGCAAAGAAGAAAATTCGAGCATATACAGGTTCAGGAGAGGCAAAACAATCTGAATTTCTTGATCGGATGCAGAGAGAAAATGATACAGAAGTTTCCAATGGGTTTCAGATTTAGCCCAACGGATAAAGAACTCATAAACCACTACGTGAGGCTGAAGATCGAAGGTCGTGATTCCGAGGTCGACTTCATTCCCGAAGTCGACTTTTACAAATATGAGCCCTGGCATTTGCCTGGTACTGTTCTCCGAATATTTTATCTTGTTTGGTTCCCCAAGAATTTTTTTTTTTTTTTTTTTTTGGTGGAGGTTTGGTATTTAATTATTTGTTGATGGATATATTTTTTTTGTTGGGTTAAATTCAGAGTTTTCGGAGAAAAAGTTGGACGTTCCGCAGTGGTTGTTCTTCTGCCGGCATGATGGCACCAGTGATTATAGGCCCACTAACTTCGGCTACTGGAAAGCCAGCGGTAAGCCTAGCTACTTCAGTTCCAGGAAATCGGGGCCAAATAGTACCAGCTTGAATGCTATGAAAAAGACATTGGTTTACTACAGAGGTGGCCGCCATGGTGGGAAGGACAAGGGCAACCACTGGGTCATGCATGAGTTTTCTGCCACCGACCCTCACCAGGTAGAAACATATTATGCTTTTGCAATTGTGCTCTTAGATTAATATATAATTGATTTGAATAAGATCTAGCTCAAATCACATCTCCTCTCATCTGATAGTGTATCTTATATATGTTTTTATTCTTAGGGAGGGTAATTCAATTGCTCATGTATTGGCTAGGCATGCTAGACCCGAACAGGGACCGTAGGTTGGCTGGAGGATACTCCTGATTCTATTCACTGTAATCTCTCACGAGATGCTCAGTTTGATTATTGAATACAAATACGTATTTTCCAAAAATAATAAAAGAGAGAAAGAGTAAGGGTAAAAGGTGAGTTAGTTCATTAAAGACTTAAGTGTCATAATATATGAATAGGCAATGACCAAGTTTCTCAAAAACCGTTTGTATATGAAGCAAAAGCTATTTACCATTCGTATGAAAGAAGGTCCAATGGTATCTGGTCATCTAGATGAATTTAATTGAATTATTCTTTAAAAAATAAAAAATAAAAAACATTGATTACAAAGTTGAGGAGGATCAAGCCCTTATATTCATTACCTCTTTGTTTTGTGCACTTTATTGATGCTATGTTGTATGAATCTAGGAGAGATACCATCTCCGTTGATGATGTAAAAGATGATTTGAACTCTAAGAACTTAAAGAAGAATTCTGAAAATTGTGATGAAAATTATATTGAAGGTCTTGTTGCTAGAGATAAACCCAATGTAGAAGGAAATAGGAAATAATGAGGGTGAAGATTTTAATAATATTCTTGTGGTTAAGATATGTACGGATTTTATTGAAAATTCATAGATTTTGGATTATAATTGATGCTCTTATGTGTTGAAATAAAGATTGGTTTGACACGTATAAGGCTTGTGATGAAAATTTTGTTATGTTGGCTAATAATATAAAATTTTAAGCTGTGCGGACAAGTACAGTTAAAATTTAGATGTTTTATGGAACTGTGAAAACCTTGGATAATGTGAGACATGTACCCAAACTTGGAAGAAATTTGGTTTCGTTAGGTTGGTTGGCATCTTTGAGTTAGGGATATTCTGCAAGAGATGGAGTTATGAAAGTTGCTAAAAGTGCTTTGGTGGTAATGAAGGGATAGAAACAGTGGCAGTTTCAAGAATTTTTTTCAAGGTGTTCATCAAAAAACTTAAATAGCCATTAGAGTTGGTGGACTCGTTCAATAACGAGACCAAAATTTGAATTTGGAAGGGACCAAAAGTAAATAAAAGAAAATAATATGAAAATCCAAATTAACAATTACAATAACAACCATTAAAAAAACTACAAACACAACCATTAAAAAAAAATTAAAAACACAAGCTGATTTCCCCCACAACCATTCAAACACAAGCTGACTTTTCAAAATTCATAACTATTATATTATGATAATATTATCTGTATGTTCAAACATCAATTATCACATATTATTATATTAGTTATCATATATTCACATATCATAAAAAAAAAATAAAAAAAACAAGGATTTTATGGGCCTATATGTAATTTTATGGAGGATGGGGCCAAGTACATATATTTTGAGCCAAAATTTTAAATTTTTATATATATACATTATTGATTTTTTGTTTTTTTAAAAAATGAAAGGGTCATAACTCCTTCCGGTCTCATGCTGGTTCCATATTTGATCAAGTGGCCGGTGTAGTACAAAATTAAAGTCTAAAGTGGATTGGGTCTATTGGAATCTCAAGTTAAAGGGTGTTCAATATTTTAGGGAAAATTACATTTTAAACCCTATAATTTAGGAGGCGTAATAAATTAAATCATATAGTTTCAAAAGTAACAAATTAAACCCTGAAGTTTCAAAAAATAACAAATTAAATCCCACACTTTCAAAAGTAACAAATTAAACATTCAAGTTTCAAAAAATAACAAATTAAACCCTTGTTTTACTTTTATGGATTTAGGTTTAAGTTGTTACTTTTTGAAACTTCAAAATTTAATTTGTTACTTTTGAAATTGTGGAGTTTAATTTATTACTTTGTGAAACTTTGAGGTTTAATTTATTACTTTTTAAAATTATAGGGTTTAATTTGTTACACTCCCTAAACTATAAGGTTTAAAATGTAATTTTCCCAATATTTTATTTTAGGGTGTTCAAAACAAGCCGTTTTAAAAAACAAAATCTATATAAAATTTTATTTTTTGCATTTTGTTTTTAAGAAATGACCCTCACTTGGCTATGGCACCGCCAGCGGATAGAAAGCATTCAAGAATCTGCACAAGTTGATTGGTGAGACAGTTAAAGGTGGAGCATGTCGTGGAGCAAAAGGTAAATATGGGCATTTGATTAATACGTTGTAGAGAAAAAAATAATTATGAGTGAGATTTTTGGAGAATGTCTCTGATATAGTTGTAAAACCAAGTTCGAGTAAGAAGTTCAAGTATTGCTTGAAATCATTGAAGTGTATCTCTTATTGAGGACAAGGTGGAGCACCCCTACCCACACAAGGGGTGCAAAGAATGTACCAGAAAATTTATTAGTGAAGACACCGCTCATGGGCTAGAAGTGGAGATTTTTTAAATCCAACCCATGATAGGAGAAGTTTAGATATATAGTTTCTTATTGGTATTGAAATCTCACATCAGCTAGAAGAATAAAATCAGGTGCACTAATCCTATTAAAAGTGGTAGTCCCATAATGATAAGAAAAGAAGTAGGGAGCTTCAGTATATAAATAGAGTGGTGTAATCTTTATAGTCTGTGTGATAGAAGAGAAATGACTAATTTGTTTTGTGTGTTGGTGTGAGAGCACCTTTGTGAGTATGATTGTAATTCTTATCATTGATAGTAGATTTTTGGTTATGAATTTGATGTATGCTTAAAGTTTGTCGAACCAGGCTAAATTTTTTTGTTGTGGTGCGCACTATTTTATTATTTTGCATGGTTTTTACAACATATAAGTATTTGTGTTTCCTTGTATGATTACGTGTTTTTCTATTTTTATTTCGCATAAACCCCTACACTCACAACAAATCTATATTCAATTTTTCATTATCTCGACTAGATTTATGGGTAGTTACTCAAAAACTACTTCCATTCATTCTGGAATATGCTCAGATTTTATGTGACATTGTTTGTGTATATCTCTTGAATTTAATTCGTACATCCCCCTCTCACCTTATGCAGGATACCTTTGTGCTCTGTCGTTTGTTCCAAATGATAGACTTCCAAGAGGTAGACTTCCCAAGCTTGTTCCCAATGGTAGACTTCCCAAAGGCAGACCGTCTTGGCGCCTCTTGGTCATATCAAGAAACAACAACGTGGGATAAGCTAGTTGGGAAGAAATCTAAAGGTATAAATCAATGGTTTACTGATAAGTTAGACAACATGACCCCTAATGATCTGATATTTACCAAAATCTTAAAGTTTTTTAAGTGGTATTTAATATTTTTACCATTCAATGAAGCATTAATTATGTCTCTGTTTGCCCATAGGACATTTGAACCAGTAGTACACTCTTCATTTTCCACCCAGTTGGGCATGGGTTTGATCCCCTTCCCCCACATATATTGTGTGTGTGTTATAGTAGGATTTCTGACTTAGATAATAATTAAAAAAAAAAAAAAATTATGTTTCTGTTGTACATCCACTACAAAAAAATCTGCATATAGAGGCGGTTTTGAAAAGCTCAAAACCGCCTCAATAGACTATCAAACCGCCTCAATAGACATGAATGCTCTATAGAGGCGGTTTTCAAACCGCCTCTAAAAATTTCAAAAGTGCCTTTATAAGTACTGCCTCAATAGACATGAATGCTCTATAGAGGCGGTTTTCAAAAACCGCCTCTATAGAAAAACCTATAGAGGCGGTTTTCAAAACCGCCTCTAGAGATCATATGTAACCACCTTTATAAGTAATATGGTCTATAGAGGCGGTTTGAAAACCGCCTCTAATAGGTTTAAAAATCGCCCTGGATTTATCTATTGAGGCGGTTATATAACCGCCTCTATAGATAAAAAAATAATAATAAAAATATTAAAAAAAAAAATCTATTTTTGAAAGTTGTCTATTGAGGCGGTTTGAAAACCGCCTCTATAGATCTTCTTCTTCTTTTTTTTTTTTTTTTTAATTTGCTTTTTGCACTGATTTGATTCTCCTAATACACGATACAAAATTCCAAACTAGAACAGAACAAATATCTATAATACCATCATTATATATGTATAACACAAATAAGGTATTATAAAGAGTCTTCAAAACAATGGACAAACTAAGACAATATTACAATATTAAAAGTTTCAAATTGTTTGATAATTTCAGTACAACACTTCACTTGAACATAAATGTTTCAAAAAACTAATTAGTACAACTAATCCTCAAAACTAGAATTCTCCTAAGTTTTCTGATTGATGAGATGCAACAGATGATCTTTGGCCAATTGGAGATTGTTGATCCGGAACACCAACATTGCCCTACATACAAATTAAGAGAGTTTATAAGTTCCTATAATAGTAAAAAAGAACAACACAATGAAATTGACCTATCAATTGAAATTCAAACATATTTAAAGTCAGGTAATCTTAAATATTTAAACTTACCGGAGTAATTACTATGCTATAACATGACCAAATAATTCCGGTGCAAGTAACAGCTGCGCAACAGGTAGTAAGAATGAGAAAAATATAAGACTTATATAACTAATGTAACTCAATGCATAGCAAAGAATGCTTAAACTACTAATAGAATACTGACTTGATCTTGTATACACTGTAATGTGTGCATATATGTTTTAGATCGTAGTTGTATGTGTCTATAAGAGAGGAAGAAAGATATTTCCTTGCATCATTGCTGATTTACTCAATACAAATATGGCAATAATGGCACAAAGCCATAATAAGGTTTATCTTCAATGAAAATGTAGAGGATTATACCTTTGTACTACCGATAAAAGTGAGTGACGAAAATGACAACCTACATAAAATGAAAATGCAGAGGATTTAAATTAACATCAATTTAGGAACTAAATCATATCTATAGAATAATTTTAACTCAATATAATCAGAGTAAAAAAATTAAATCAGAAAACATTAGAACAAACAAAGGTTACATAGTTCATACTTTTCATTTGGGTTTCAAATAACAAAACCAAGGCATAATAAAATTCACCCAAGTAGTATACATGCCAAACAATACTCACACCAAATTACAACTCAAATCAATGAATCAAATTCAATAATTAATTCCCCAAAGTTCCAGTATTTTCAGCTTAACATTAAGCAGATTTCTGCAGATCAGTCATTTTATAAATTTTATTTGGAACACTTAAAGTTATCAAAGTAACTTGAAATTTAACAGGGATGAACTCATATATATGTACAAGCTACCACAGAAAATTCAGATCAAGATAACATTTCTAGAATTTATTAAAATTCTCGTCATATGGTAAACACGAATCTGTCCTGACAGATTTAGTGTCTCATAAGAAAATTAATAACTCTTTCAATATCAATCCAAATACTATAATTATTGATTCTAAACTCAAGCCCTGTGTGTTAAACTTTCATTATATTCATCTTTTGTATCCAGATTCCACATATATAAATTACTATGAATATTTAATCACTACAAACACAGACACTGTCCATTTGACAGATTTGTAGGATTTTCTTATAAATTCTCAAAAGGTATTCAAATAACCATATTTTCAAGTGAGATTTTAAACACTTATACTAGACATATAATAAATCAATCTTCAACAAACCGTTTCCCAAATTACTTTTTACAAAAATCCTAGAATTTCATACAACTTTCTGCTCACTGCAGAAAACAGAAACAGAGCAGCTTCCATGGTCACACATATACTCATGAATCAAGAAGAATATCAAATCCATAAGCAAACCCACACATAAACATAAAAATCCAGCAACTTCCAATTCTTGAACTCCATTAAAATATTCTCTAGAGATCCTACTCTTATTCATCCAACTTTTATCCATTGCTATAGAATACCTACAACATAATTTAATGAATGCACACATTAAGGGTTATTCAAACAAAATCGTCCAATGTATCGACATAGTCAAATTCACATGTACCGACACACTAAGGGTTATGTTTCAAAGCATAATTTTAAGGAATCACATGTGATATGATATATTGTATCTAGGTGGTCTTATATAATTAAACCACCTTATAATTAAACAAATATACATAGAGCAATCAACACTCCAATATCAACTGAAACCACCTTATAACGCCATGCAAGCCACCTGCTTGCTCCAATTCAACAACCAACCACAACTAACAATTTCTGCTAAGTACTTTTAAGTAACAACTATAAGATAAAATTACCTGAGAAAAAGAGTTTTCAAACCCAATCACCCTATATAGTGGCCTGCAAAAATCAATAATGAAATCACACAATCAAAAGGAGCATATTAAGGGAAAAACAGTAAATTACAAGTTGATATAGAAAGCCATATAACTCATCAATTGATATAGAAATAATCAAAATAATCAAATGCAAAATAAGAAGTACCAGTTGATATAGAAAGTCATATAACTCACCAATCTACTCTGAACTAGAATAATATAGAAGAGAATTTGAAAACCACAATGAAATTCAAAGTTGGAAGTTTAATTTCATATGAACAAATTAAAAAAATAGAAATTAATTAATTAAACATAAGCTTTAAATATAAGTGTATAGACCATAGACCTGTTATATTTGGCATATGTTTAATCTAATGAATCTACCTAAAATTTTGATAGTCTTTTAACAATCTTAAGAGTTTAGAAAACAAAAGATATTATAATCAATCAACTTAGGTCAACCACGTTCTTGTTGTTCATATTTTGCAATTATTAAAAAAAAAAAAAGGATAGTTCTTTGTATTTTCTTCTTTGCTCTCTCATAAGCCTCTCAAGTTAGAACTTAGAACCCTGGTACCCTATTTGTACAAGCATGATCCAGTAATTAGTTATAACCTAAGCAGTAGGTAATGCCTTAACCTACAAAGGCCAAGATGGCCTAAAAAGTTGGCTAACTAACTGCCAGCTAGGCAGTAGCTAACTAATAGCCCTCTAACTAACTAGTATTTACACAAATGCCTAATTGTTTAATCACATGCTATAATTTGTAGGCATATTAGCATGGCTAATCCCTTGGCACACGTGTTGATTATCTTAAGCTACAACAAAAATAAAGACCCACAACTAATATAATTTCAGGATACTGGGATTAATTACTAGTTTTTTTGCATATAAGCTTAAACATAAATGCTACTAGATACTAGGATTTATGATTACTTTGATCAAGGGAGCGTGTCTGCAATGGTACATGGTATGTTAAACCTTTCCTCCCTCCCTCTGCCAAAGTGGAAAATTTATATAGCTGGAGTAATGGAAATTGTGATACATCATTAAATTTAATGTTGTGGTGTTACTTTCCTGTGGACTGCTTCCTACTTGTTGCACTAAAGCCTGATCTTAAATATGGGTTGAGATAAAAACAGGACTTATGTTATAGGCGGAATTTATTAATTACTAGCTTTTTTGCATATAAGCTTAAACATAAATAATTGTTAGTCCATAGTCTGGCTGCTTTTAGTGGAAGTTTCTTGGTTAAAGTAGGATATCATATGAAAACTATGAAAATTCAGCTGTTCTAATAGCCGGTATGTGGGTTATGAACATCAGATCAGAAAGGAAACATAAGGTAGAATTACATGAAGCTGTCAATTCTTTTACAGTCGGTCAAATTTAAGAAGTACCTTTGCACTTTAATTATCCTTGCAAATTTTTCAGAGGTTAAATTTCAGTTCAAGTTTGGGATTGAGCTATCCACACCATACATCTTTATCTTCTAAGGTTTTGGCATGATGACCAGTAATGAGATTGCATAAAACGTATCCTAGCCCTTAAAACTCCAGAATAAGTTTCATTCTGTGGCAAATCATGTGTTCGCCAATGCTCTCCCTCCATAGATATGTGTGTGTTACTCTTTTTCTTTCTTTTTTTGTGGGTCAGAATATGTATTGTTCTCAATACTCAGATTTTGCTTGTTGCAAAGATTCTAATGCATCTCCAACATTGCAGGTAAAAGAGGGGAGGAGGGTCGGACTCCATTAGACTGGGAGACTCGGCTAAGAATTGCAATTGGTGCAGCAAGAGGCATTGCTTATGTCCACACACAAAGTGGTGGGAACAAACTTGTCCATGGAAATATAAAAGCCTCAAACATTTTCCTCAACACCCGAGGATATGGTTGTGTATGTGATGTGGGTCTAGTAGCATTGATGTGTATGTGATACAGGAAGATAATTCCTAGTATTTACAAACATGCCTATTTATTTTATATGGAAGGCAGAATCAAGAGAAATTTTGCCAAGTTGCCAGCAAGCATTAGCTCATAAAATTAAAGAATATCAAATCTATTCTCCAACTGTCAACCCAAACCCAAATTTAAACTGTAATTCAGAAATCATCCCACGTAGCATATTTCAATAGAAGCTTAGAAAAAAGCTTGATGCCGACATTGAAATCGAAGGGAAAAAATGGATTAATGTAAAGCAAAAAACCAAAAAACAAAAAGTGAAGGAAAGTGAAAGCAAAGAGAGGTACATACCAGCAACCCAGATCTAAGATTTTAAAATTTTTGTACATTTTGAAAGATCAATCTACTCAAACCAAGCAAATATTCTAAAGATCAAACTTACTAAAATAATAGATTCTGACCAGATAGGATCGTGGCCTAAACTCTTCAATTTGCAAGAAACAGCTTGTCAGCACCACCCTGTTCTTAGGCAAATAAACATCCATAAATAGAAGAATATTTGCAAACACAAAGCTTATCTGCTAAAAGTAAGTCTAGCTCAGATGACATCAATTGCAACCTAATTAAATAATTCAGCAAAAATTTAGACCCTACTAATTGCACTCCAAAGCCTCACATTTGGGGACATAAAAAGCATAACAACAATAAAATGCAGGTCAATAAGACATTTTATCGAACACGTAGGATGCTTCAAACTCAGCAAACACACACACACACAAATATCAATGCCCATTACAAACTCAACGTTACACAAACACTGGCTTGTGAGAAAAAGCTTTAAATCTTTGACAAACAATATTCTTAATCATGGTGACTAGTGATTCTATAATTTATAGAGGTGCTGACTAGTGATTCTTAATCATGGTGAAAGCATATTTTATTGATTATTAGGGTACATATAAATATGGTAAAGAAAACAGAGTTGTTATAATGCTAAAAAATAAATTTTAAATCATTTTAATAGACATTTAAACATAATGGGATGATCAATACTAAAACAAACTATTAAAATTCAAAAAGTTAGCAAGAAAGGAGTCTGACCTTACTGCCTTGAACACAATAATTGATTCTTGATCAAGCTTGCTACATACTTTGCAACAAATGATGAGCAATGCCTCGGTGCAAGAGAAAGTGTGAATATGGCTGCTTTCAATTGATAGAGCAATGCCTGGGACCTGCTTGGAAATCTGCGAGTGAAAAAGATAGGTAAAATAAGCATGTAGATTTAAAATTAGGTACAATTATTCATTAAAATCAGGATTAAAAAAATATAGTGAAAGACAAAAAAAGGCAATTGATAAGTGACAACCATGGACGCAAAGTTTAAGCATCTGGAGCGAGTTGGGGAAAAAAATGAAAATAAAAAGTGAAAAAGCCTTTTCCATACCTCTGTATTGACGGCTAAAAAGAAAAAAAGCAATTGAAAACGTCTTAGAGATTAGAAAAACACAATACAAACAACAAAACCCAATTGAAAATCCTCACCTTGAAATAGTCCCTCTCTATTTCAAAAACAAACAGAGAAATCACATAATCCAAAATCCAAGTCCTATAGAAATTTTCATGAGAGCTGGAGCGACGACGGTGGAGCAAGAGAGAGAGAGGGAACTGAGAGAGAATTAGGTAAAATGAGAAAGGAGAGAGAGAGAGAGAGAGAGAGAATCAGGTAAAATGAGAAACGGTTAAAAGAAAATTTAGGGATTCAAACTAATAATACTAAAACTGCCTCAATTTAATAATAGTATTGAGGTGGTTTTATAAAACCGCCTCTACGGATTAAAAAGTATAAAGGCGGTCAATAAAACCGCCTCAATAGATGTCTGTAGAGGCGTTTTACTAAACCGCCTCTACAAAAACCGCCCTTACAACTCACATTTTTTGTAGTGATCTCTTTAATCACATTAATATATTTTAGAGGTACGTTTATTTTTCAAAATTTTCGCCATTAGCTTTCTTAGTACCTTATCATATTTGTGATACCCCAAATCGTATGAATTGAATTGTATGAATATATGTTGTGCGGGCATGTGCTGAGTCTCACATCGGGTGCTTACAAGATGGATTTTAGGTTTATCAATGATTACGAGAAGCCCCAACTGCAACTTGACTAGTCTTTTTGGGAATAAGACTAATCTTTTTGGAAATAAACGCAGATATAACAGTGTTTTCCTTGAGTTATTATATATATATATATATATATTTCCCTTTTATATTAAAAATAAATATATAGTTTTAACATTTTGTAAATTAGCAACCAACTCGTGAACTCACTACTGTTACTTGATACTATTTTAATAGTTATTACATTTAAGCACATAAAGTTGTCTCCTTGGGTCATCATTCAACAAAGAAGCTAACGTTGTTTCAATATATATATATATATATAAAAGTGTCAAAACTCGAATCTTCTTACAACTTCAATAGCTAGAAAGTTTGTATTGAAATTTCATGGAGGTAAGGTTGCTTTAAACATATAATAATCTTTTTTTTTCTTAACAACAACATCCAAGTCACACACTCACTCAGTATTTGACACAATAGATTTGCCACATGAAACAGAACACATATGTCTCAAGAAATAACTCTTGAATTTACAAAGGGTTCCTTTGAATCCACAAGGAAAATTATGGAATCCACTAGAAATAGAAGAAGAGAAAAACCGGTTTGAAATTTTTATCAATCAAAAGTCTGAATGCCTAGTGGGCTAGCTACAACCACTAATTTATACTATAGAAGTAATAAGGTGGCTAGGAAACCCTAAATCCCCTGATTCGTGTTAAACGTGAAATTACACTTAAAAAAAATTGACAAAAAAAGAAAAATTGAGAAAATATAATAGAAACATTCGAGAACTAACGGAACCTATTCTAACTTTTAAATTGAAAATTATAACAAATGGAAAAATTACCATAAATGACCTATTTGACTAAATAGAGGTCAAAACAAAGGAATTTGCTTGAAAAGTAGAGCCATTGCCATGAGCTGTGAGTTTTGATCCTAAAAAAGATTCCCTTCATGTCTCCAAATTTCATACGATTCCATCATTAACCCAAATAATTTCTAGTAGTTTTTTTTTTCCTAACGTTTTGCAGTTTGGCCATTTGGGTATTCAGCCCAGTGGTAATTCTCTCCCCAAAAAGCCCCCCTCTATGAGGGTGTGGGTTCGATTCCCAGGATCTTCAAAATATACGTGTGTGTGAGTTTAGATTAGAATTTCTATCATATCTAAAAAAAAAAAAAAAAAAAAAAAAAAAAAAACGTTTTGTAGTTTGACTTATGATGGTTTTATATTCAAGGAAAATTTGTATTCTCCATTTTACATTAGTACTATATTGTAAAGGTAAGGTGATGAGTTCAAAACTAAGTGAGTGTATAACTTAACTAACTACAACAACAAAGTTTTCGTCCCAAAATTTTAAGGTCAGCTGTGCCTATAACTTAACAATTTTAAAAAATAATAATAAACTTGGTGAATCTCACATACATATCTTTTTCCTCTTTTCCATTCAATTTATTTTTTCCTCTTTTCCATTCAATCTATGCACAGAAAGTATGAACTCTGATGTAAAGCAAATAATGTCAAAGCCTCGAGGAGAGGTTTTTGACGTTGAGTCAGTTGAGGAGACATCTGATTCAAGTGAAGAGACATCTGATTCAAGTGAACAAATTGAAACTGAAGAAATTAGGAAGGAGGCTTCACAAAGAAAACAAGCAGAGGCTGGTATACAGGTTGAGGAAATGCAACCACAAGCAATAAGTGCTCTAAGACCTCAAAAAGTGGTGTTTGATGAGATGGAATCTGAAGCTAGTGTGCAACATGGGAGCAAAGAGAGAAGGATGATGATGTTGTCAATGGAATCACTCATGGTGGGGTTAAAATTTGCTCCAACGGACGAAGAACTCATAGGCCACTACCTGAGGCTGAAGAACGACGGTCGTGCCTCTGAGGTCCAGGTCATTCCCGAAGTCGACTTTTACAAATATGAGCCCTGGCGATTGCCTAAAATTTTCCCTCTTCCCATCACATCGACTTCTATATTATCTTGTGATGGGGCGTATATCTTCTTCTGCCGGCGTGATGGCAACTACAAGAATACCTTTCGTGATAATAATATTAGGGCCACTAGCTCAGGCTACTGGAAAGCCTTCAGTAAAGATCGCCACATCAGGTCCAGGAAGTTGGGCACCAATAATACCAGCTTGACTGCTACGAAGAAGACCTTGGTTTTCTACCTAGGCCATGGCATGGGCGTTCGCACCGAGTGGGTCATGCATGAGTTTTGTGCCACAGACCCTCGCCAGGTAGGAATACAATTCTTTTCTTTTACATATAATGCTTTTGCAACTATACTCTTGGTTGATATATAGTTAGTGTTAATGAGCTCTACAACAACAATTTCTTGGTAAAGTAAGGTGGAGTGTGGGATCTTTGGTTTAAGATCCATCGGATAGATATCTACTTGCTAATAATGTAATTGATCAATTGTTAAATTTCAAGTATTTGTTATGTACTCAAAAGCTAGCTAGCTATAACTAATCATTCTATTGCCATGTACATCTGTTAGGCTAGTTGAATGTGTAGGGAAGGCAAATGTTAAATATGGTGCTTAGATGATCATTGCACATTCAATGGAGAAGAATCTGGTGAGGTAGTCGACATCTAGTGATGATGGTAGAAATACTTTCCTTAACACTCCGTCTCAAGTTGGTGTGTACGTTCATAATGCCCAACTTGCCAAGTAGAAAATCAGGTTGTAGTTGACCAAGTGCTTTGGTGAATAAGTGTACAGGTTGTTGACTTGTGGAAATGTAAGCAGTTTAGTCTGCAATTTCTCACACACCAAATGACAATAAATTTCTGTATGTTTTGCACGCTTATGGAATACAAGATTTGAGGCTATTTGAATAATGGCCTTGTTGTCGCAATATAATTTTACCGGCATGTGAATGTTCTTCATGTGTTGACTATCAGGAGCTATTATAACCAAGAAATCTCACAAGTAGTCGCCATTGATCTATATTTTGTCTCAGCTGAAGAACGTGAAACAGTGATCTGTTTCTTGGGCTTCTAGGAAATAGATGATTGGCCAAACAATATGCTATCCAATAACTGATAAGCGATTGCCTCTACATGCATTTTGCCCAGTCAGCATTGCAATATGCATCTATTTGAATAGGGCTAGTGAGCAATTACGGATTGTCCCAAAAGCTTAAGCTATTAGGAAATGGACGTGGGATTTTTAATTTTTTAAATAGGAGGTAGAGTGGAGTTAGGGTTTAAACTTGGGATCAGTTGCTCTGATATCATGAGAAATTACTGACTGTTCCAAAAGTTTAAGTTATTAGAAAATAGTGAATTTAATCATTTAACCAATATTCTAACAGCTAGTAGCTCACATGAATATTCCTTAGCCTGATGTCGGCTTGATATATCAAAATACTCAATGTGCTGCATCCAAATGAGGTGTTCGTACGTTGTCCATGAATTGGCTTGGTATGTGCATTGCATAAGCAAGTCTGGCTTGGTAATGTTTAAAAAGATCAATTGTCCAACTATTCATCAGCTTGATGAAGATTTTATAATGGGTTCACCATCATGTTCATTAAGTGATAAATTAATGTTGTTCCATTGGAGACTTTGCCCATTTTGCCCTCAAGAAACTTGTATCTTCGAGAATTTTGAGGGCATATTTTTTTGAGATCGGAATATCCCTTTCTTTAATCAAGCAATCCCTATACCCAAGAAGTTTTCAAATTACTAAGGTCTTCAAGTTTGAATCAATCTCCTAATAATTTCTCAAGTTCCTCAATCTGCTTCAAATTATTTCTTACCAAGATGACATCATCAACATGGATAAGAATGACGATGAAGCTTTGTCATTGAGATTGAACGAATAGTGAGTAATCTTCATGGGACTGTTGGTAGCTTTCCTCTCGAAGAGCTGAGGAAAATTTGACAAACCATTGTCGAGGTGCTTGTTTTAAGAATTTGTTGAGTTTGCATACCCACATCAATGACAGGTAATTGGACGATGCAGTTATAAGTAGGGAAGTGAGTGAGGATATAGGGAGATCTAATTATACGGTCAATGGCTCCACCATCAAGAATCCATAAAGTATTTTCGAAGGAAGGCATACTTGAAAGATTGGTCTATGTTGGATTACTACTACCTACTTGATTAACCATGGAGTGCGTCATGGCAACATTGCTCAAATGGAAACGATCATGAAATGGACTGATAGGACTGACATTGCTCAAATAATTGTGCGTTAATAGGACTGATATTGGATTGAGAGTAGATAGTTTGTCCCATGGCCATAATCCCCTTAGTTTGGTGAAATACCTTGCAATTGACATGGTATCTTGAACAAGATTATGTAAAATTGTGAGATGACTTTGTTCACATTAATTCTTGGTAGAAATCGTGACTGTTTTAGTTTTCAGATCACATTAATTCTTGGCATATATCTCTTGAATTCCCACATACCCCCTTTCACCTTTTGCAGGATGACTTTGTTCTCTGTCGTTTGTTCCGCTTCCCAAATGCATTCCCAACGGCAGGTGGGCCTTGGCGTTTTGCAGAGGCGGACTTATTCCCAATGGTACACGAGCTTGGATTAATCTCAAACACAGACGAGCCTGACTCCTTTTGGTCTAGGCGTGGGAAGGGAAAGAAACACAAAGGTATAAACCAATGGTTGATTGATAAGTTAGACAACATGGCCCCTAATTACGTGATGCATATTTACCAAAATTAACCAAACATTTTAGTAAGAAAAGTGTTGTGTTAGTGATACTTTTACCATCCAATAAAACACTAGTTACATCTACATGATACTATCTTTGATCATATAAATACACTTTGGAGATCCCTCTTTCTTTCTTTTTTCCTTTTTTGTTGTTCTTTTTCAAAATCCATCGCATTATCTTTTCGGATACCCTATCATGTATATAAATACACTTTGGAGATCCCTCTTTCTTTCTTTTTTCCTATTTTGTTGTTCTTTTCAAAATCCATCGCATTATCTTTTTGGATACCCTATCATATATATATATACATATATATATTTCATGTTAACAATTATTATTTTGTTTTAACTCTTTTATTACACGTGCCTAGGCAAAACCCATCATGTCCCAATATATGCAGTGTAACAGAAAAGTAGCATCATGGTGCACTTCATGTTCCTGTTTCTGATTCCCAACGGTAGCCATAATAGATGCACACTTGTTTGCCTCATAACAGACATGCTCAAGATATCAAAAACACACAAGAGCAAAAAGATTTACGTGAAAAACTCTGAATAAATTCACTATAATAAAATCAATTACAATATTTTTCAGGTTTATGTTTAACTTAAGATTCACACCAAATACAATAATATAATATCTCTAGGAATTAATACGCACTCTATCTGTGATTTTCACTCACCTTGGATACAACAACTCTACATGGTTGTCGCACCCAAAAAACCCCACTGGAGAAAACCCCAAATTAATTTTCTTCTTTAGTGTATATCTCACGGTTAAAGAAAAACTCTTTACTTTTCTTTGCTCTCACACACATTTACTGCATGCTCTCTATTTTTTCTTTCTCATGCAGCTCTCTCTAGCTGCATATTTCTTTTTCTAGTGGCACATGCAACCTTTTTTACTCCTACAAGTTCACGTTTCCAACATCAAGTTACTTTAGGAGTCATAATAACAAGTGTGATGGACTCTGGTCCCCACGTGCACCCTAACGATATGCCCCCCTCCAACTCACAGAGGAAGGAAATCTTCAATCTAAAGGAAATATTCAGTCTAACTCGTTAATTAGAATCTATGTCGGTCAGCTTGGCACAAAGCTCAAATTTCTATATTATCTTCACCAAAACTGAGAAAACCTCATCAAGGTCCAACACCTTTCATTCTCAAATAATTAATTTCACTTTGAATATCCTTAATCCAATTCCTTGGCTCCCCCTCATCAAAAGAGAAACTAGTTGTTCATTGTTCAATGTTTTCATGTAGACCACCTTTCATGAGGTTCAACCATCTCTAATGGAGGAGGCTGCTCCCTCTGCGCAAGACCTTAGTTGACTTGGTACATACTCTCGATTGTGGAGTCTTCTCAAAATATTTGACCGCATTGAACTTCTTCTTACAAGAGTACCTTAATTCCTCACTTTGTACATGGTGAACAACTCTTTTGTAGGGATAACATGGTGGGAGGCTACTGAATTAGCAACCCACTCCAATCTCCCAAAATTGAGCCTACAATTCCTCATTAAATCTAATGTTATTATTATTGTCACATCGAGGAAACTCTAATTGAGGTCTTAATATAACATATAGGGAGATAACCTATGGGTTGGAACTCAATTATGTTATATTAATTCCTTAATTTATTAACTTGTACTCCATGAAGAACTTTCACTCACACGTGTATACTTAAAATCTTGCTAGCAAAACTAATTTGATCAATTCTTTCACAAAAAGAACTTTCACTCAAATGAATCTAGATTGCATTTGCGCGATGGTCTTCACAACGAAATACAATAGTAATGGATTTCGCTTTTATTATAGTGGATTGATTGAATTTGGACCGTGATTTTTTTTTTTTATTGAAATTTACTGTGTTCTTGTGTGATCTTTATTTTTATTTTATTTATGCTTGTGTTTTCACTGTAATTTGGTTGACACATAGACAAAGTTAGTCTGGCACAAAGTAGTGTCAATGGTTTTGCTCACACAGCATGGTGAACTTCACATTTACTTATACAATAAATTATTTTGATTATTATTATTATTATTATTATTTTTTTATTGCAGCGTTAGATAGGGATTTGGCTGGCCTGCTTAAACCAATAATAACGTTAAGACCTCCAAGAGTAGTGTTTGATGATGCAACAGTTAAGAGGACATCTCATTCAAGTGAACGAACGAAATTTGAAATTGAAGAAATTGGCGATGAAGCTTCACAAATGAACCCAGAGGGTATACAGGGTATGAGCTTGTCCATTTTGGTCACATAATGTCTCTTTTCAAACTGAAATAGGAGATTTGGCTTAGGCATAGTTTTACTATAAATTCTAAACAATTAGTTTAGAGGCACAAAAAATTTCACAATTGTTGATGTGTCAAGCTATAAATGATAGATAATAAAGTAATGTTAATGGTAAATCCAAATGAGAACTAATGAAAAGTTGTTAACTCAATTATTGTGAAAAAAGTTATGAAATATGTTGTACTTGTAGCATTACTCAATATTAAATCAGTGTGTGCGCGTGCAGTGATTTAAAAAGTAGGGTAAGCCTAGAAAAAGAAAGAGAGAGCAGTACAGCTGTGCTACACTTGTGAGGGATCGAGATTGGGGGGTATTGCATTGTGCAATACTTTTAGGACGGCCAAAATTGAAAAGTTACTTCTTAAACTTTTCATCTCAACCGTCCGATTAGATATATTAAAAAATGGGACGATTAATCAAATGGAAAATTTAAAAAACAATTTTCAATCGCAGTCATCTAAAATGGTATTGCACCCAGTCTCGATCATGCTGGTGAGGTGAGGGAGATTTTTTTTTTTTTCACTTTTAAGACACAAGATGAGTTTTTTTTTGGTGAGGTTATATCAATTCTAAATAAGTATTCTTGTATTTTTTTTTTCAATTTATTATGAACTCAAGTTTGGTGCATAAATTTGGGCAAATTTTGCAAAATAATACTATTTTAATATTAATTATTTAAATTGGCACTATTTTGAAGTTATTTAAAGATCTAGCATTTTGTTTAAAATCATGTTTAGGAGACACAATTTGAAATGTTAAAATCGTGTTTTCAAAATATGAATTTACTTAAAATTCTACTAAATTGGCATGTGTGGACTACAATCATGTTTTGAAAACATGATTTTAGAATGAAATGCTAGATCCTTAAATAACTTTAAAATAGTACGGACATTTGACCTAGTGTTGCACTTCCTATTCCCTTCCCCCCTCATATATATTGTATGTGTTTAGAGTAAAATTTATATCTTCGATCACAATATATATATATATATATATATATATATATATATATATATATATATATATATATATATATATATATATATATTAAATATTAAAACAATAACCAATTTAAATGATTAATATTATTAAAATAATCTTATTTTGCAATTTTTTCCCATAAACTTGACTGTAGTAATCTTATTTTTATTATAATGGATTGATCAAATTTATAGCATAGTTTTTTCTTCTATATTGAAAGGCTTTCCATCTAAATTTGAGTAGTTTTTTTTTGCCTACCTATTTCTGTTTTTCATTATTGTTTGAGATTATTCAATCTAATTTACATATAAACATTAGTTTGACCAAACAAAGTGGTATTAGTGATTCCATGGTGAACTTTACATTTACTTATACAATATAAATCATTTTTAATATTTTATTTTTATTTTTATTTTTTATTGCAGAATCTCTGACAGATGAGGATTGGACTGGCCCACTTGAAAGACTTTTTGCAGAAGAAGGAAGTAAAGAAAAATTAACGTTAGAGCCTCAAGCAGTGGTGTTTGATGTTGAAGCAGTTAAGATGACATCTAATTCAAGTGAACAAACGAAATTTGAAATTGAAGAAATTGGGAATGAAGCTTCACAAACAAGGCAACCAGGGGGTATACAGGTTGTGGAAATGCAAACACAAGCAATAAGTACTCTGAAACCTCAAAGAGTGGTGTTTGCTAATCCGCCAAAGGATGAGGATTGGGAGAATGCCAAAGCGATTTACTTGGTGGACAATGAGTTGTCTGTTTTACCTGAGAATCCAAGGTGTCCCGAGCTATCAGCATTGTTCATTCAAAGAAACTACAAATTGAGAACGATTCCTCCCTCATTTTTTGATCACATGCCAGCCCTTCAAATCCTGAACTTATCCAGGACTGGTATAAAGTCCTTGCCTGATTCAGTTATCAGCTTGGTCAGCCTCAAAAGACTGTTTCTTAATGATTGTCATCGTTTCATGATGTTGTCGCCAAACGTTGGGGAACTCAAGCAACTTGAGGTTCTTGATCTTGACAAGACACAGATTATGGATTTGCCGAAGGAGATTAAGAAGTTAACTAATTTGACATGCTTGGAAGTTTCATTTTGTGGGACATATGTGCAGTCAAATGTTGTGGTTATTCCTTGTGGGGTAATTTCTGCACTGTCTCAGTTAGAGGAGCTGAATATTGATGTGGATCCAGATGACGAGCGGTGGGATGCATGTGTGGAAGCTATTGTTAATGAAGTATGTACCTTAAAGAGATTGGAAACCCTCAAATTCTATTTTCCAAGGTTGGAACTTTTAAGGAAGATTCAGATGAATATCCCGTCTCTGTTTAATTTCAGATTCATAGTTGGCCGTCATGTCAAGCGCCTTATGTCTCGAGTCCCTCCTGATGTTGAGATTGAGCTCGAACGATGGGAGAGATGCTTGAAATACATAAACGGTGTAGGTGTCCCTAGAGAAATTCAGAAGGTACTCCAACATGCCACAGCATTTTTCTTGGACAGGCATGCAAGTATTAAGAAGATATCCGATTTTGGGAATAGAAATATTGAGGATCTAAAATGCTTAGTCATTGGGGAATGTAATGAGGTTCAAGTGATTATAGATCAAGAAGATGATAGCAATGAAGTAGTATCTGAAAAAATTGTTCTTGGATCACTAGAATACATGTATGTGTATTATATGAAGAGTTTATGGAGCATTTGGGAGGGGTCAGTACAGAGGAATTCATTTTGTCTTCTCAAGTCCTTGACATTGGTCACATGTCCTCAATTGACCACTATTTTCACACAAGGGTTGCTTGCTAACCTATGCAACTTAGAAGAGCTTAAAGTTGAAGACTGCCCCTCCATCAACAACTTAGTAAGCTTTGAAATTTCTGCAGAGCATAAAGCCTCTGATTTTCTCCCAAATCTAAAGAAGATTTCGCTTCATTACATGCCTGGATTAGTTAGCATCTCTGGTGGTTTACACATTGCACCAAAGTTAGAATGGTTAAGTTTCTATAATTGCCCAAATCTTAAGAACCCATTAATTGATGAAGTATCTACTCAAGATTTGAAGAAGATCAAGGGTGAAAGGAGTTGGTGGGAAGCATTGGAGTGGAGCAATGGTTGTCCGGATTATTTGGATGAGATTTTTGTTCAAATTGACATTTTGGACTGCTGAGCAAGAAAATTCTTTCTTTCTTGACATTGGCTGTGTTTTTTGGCATTTAATTTTAATATTTTCCTTTTCTCATCTGATAACGGATTTATGTCTTCTTTAATCGTGTTTCTTTAAGTTTTGTCATAATATTCTTTTCATTTCAGACTGATGTATTTAAAATGAAGAGAACAATAAATTTCAGAAACTAAAGCACAAAAATTGCTTCCAAATTGACTATATATCTTCTCCACTTGTCTCTTCTCGTTGCTTATTTTCTTCTCTCTCTTCTTTTTTTTTTTTTTTTTTTTTTTTTTTTTGTAATAACATTAAAAAAAATTCAAAATTCCACAAAACCCATATGTTCATTTTTTTTTTTCCCTCTATCTCAATGTATTTAAAATTGGGAGAGAGAAAAATAGAGCCTTATATAAAATAAAATAAAATAGCACTCATTTTTTAAAATTCAATCGACCATGACCCTCTTGGCTAGTTCCGTCAAATAGAGCATTATTTCAAAATAAAAAATAAAATCAAATAGTCATAAGTTTGGGTAAAATATTGTTTTAATTTGAGGGGTCATTCTACAATATTTACACTGTTTTTATGGGTATGGTATCCACTCAATTATTACCATCTACTACGATGTTGGTACTATTAAATTCTTTATATATATTCAATTTAAATAAATAAATAAATATCTAAGATACCACTATCATATGTAAAATAATTATCATCATGTGTGATATTATTATCATTAATATGATGTTTTATCTATGAGAGGTGTCATACCGAATGAGATCCCATGCAATACCTAGGGTATTCTATGGGAATAGGAATTGCATGGTTATTTTTTTTTTTTTTTTTGAACTTTTAACCTTTTGTTTTAGTTTTTAAATTGAATGGTGGAGTCCCTTATCTTCAACCCAAAAAACAAAATCTGTTATAGTCGATCATTGAACAAATTGAATTTTGCCACATATACTATTCTCCAACTCTATATTTGTAGATAGTCAAAAGTCATCTCTTGTCTATATCTTCTCCAATTGTCTGTTTCTCATGAGAAAAAAACAAGGACAAAATTTAAAATTCCACACACAACCAATTTTTTTTTTATGGAAACAAATAAAAATTTGGTTAGTATTCGTTAAGTTAGTTTTTCACTCTCTCAATGTATATAAAAATTAAATATTTGATTTTAGAATAAAAAGCTCTCTAATTATAAAAGGAAAATTGTAAAGAAGAAAATAATTAGAAATAAAAAAGTGAAAAAATATATTTAAACCCTATAATTTAGGTGCAGTGCCACATTAACTCACACATTTTTTTAAAAAAAATTGAATTAAATCCTATACTTTAAAATTGTTTCAATTCAAACTATAAAATTCATTTACAATGTCATCGTTAATGAAAATGTTTAAACAAAACATCATGTGATTAATTTCTTCGTTGGTGCCCCTAAAGAAATCAGAAGCATCAAGATGGTTAAAATCCTCTCTGTTTAGGGAATCAAAATAATCCAAGGGATCTTCTGGATCACTATGATAAACAAAATTCATTTAAATTCCTTTCCCTTTTCTTTTATGGAAGCTTGGTACAAGTATGCTAAATGTTTAGCTATAAGATAGGTACGTGACCAATGCTCTTTTATATCATACCTATCACACTTTTCTTTATGGCCTTTTGGAGATTTATTTTGTAAACCTTTGCCATTTTCTTGTTTGCTTCATTTCGATTCCACTTCCTATGGTAAGGTATGATATTCTTCTTTGAAATTTTTTCAGTACGTCTCTCTCGATATTGATTGTTTCTATCACGAACATTTCCACAACCATTATTTCCTCTATAATGATCAAATGAGGTTCCATTTGCTTTAAGGAATGGTGTAGAACCGGTTGGGAAAGACTGGTGGCTTTTTTATTTAACAAAAGCTCATTGTTTTGTTCAGTCACTAAAAGACAAGATATTAATTCATAATACATTTTGAACTTACGCTCTCGATATTGCTACTGCAGGAGCACATTTGAGGCATGATATGTATTATGTGTTTTTTTCTAACACGTCTTCTTTCGTGACATTTTCCCCATGTAATTTTAATCGTGAGCTTATTTTAAAAAGTGTAGAATTATACTCAATTACACTTTCAAAATCTTCTAACCTCAAGTGAATCCAATCATATCGAGCTTTTGGGAGGATCGCAATCTTTTGTGCTCGTATCTCTCCCTTAAATCATTTAATAGAACTTGGAGATATTTTATTGTGAGGTACTCAGTTTCTAATTTCTCATGGTGATGATGATGAATAAAAATCATGGCTTTTGCATGATCCTACTAGGATGCTTAGTTGCCATCTTTTATAGTATCTGTAAGATTCATTGCCTTAAGGTGGATCTCAGCATCAAGAATTCATAATAAATAATTCTTGCTCGGAATATTAAGGGTAACAAATTCAAGTTTTGTAAGATTTGACATAATCTATAGTAAAGATATATAATTAAATAAATAAGTATTTAGATCAAACAAATTTTAATTAAGAAAAATAAATTAGAACGCCAGCTCCTTAGGGAAAACTTACAATGAGTTGGAGTGTCACGCAAATAATTTTTTACTTCGAAAGATAAAATGATGAGTGCTTCTTTTCCCAAGATTTGATTAGAGTCTTGTGCTGATAACGTGTTGTGAAATAAAAAGAAATAACAAGAGAAGACAAATAAATATAAAGAAGAATATAAGAACTTCTTTATTCAAAGGATTATCGACTCAATATTATAAACTTACTTGTTGAATTCCTCATATCTAACGAATTCATGTGTGTTTTACAATTGATATTACCGATATTTATATTCGTATTCGAGGAGGAGTATTTATTCCGAGAAGCTACAACTACTTCTTTGTTTGTGTTGAAATTGTACATGCAGAACATTTATGGAAATAGTTTTCCTCCAACCTGGTTTGGAAGAATCTTCCTTCAATCCACTACGTAACATGTAAATAGATCATTCACGTGTATTTTTAATCTCCCATTCACATAGTAGGTTGAAGGAAGATTCCTCCAAAACCGAGTTGGGGGAAACTATTTCCAACATTTATTGCATGGGAGACTTTTACAACGAACAAGAAGTCTCATCCACCCATTCTTTGCCATCCCAACTTTGGACTGTCCCAACACTCCAACGTCCAACCCCTTTCCACTTGACAACACATTGCCTCTTTCTCTCTCTCCACTAAGAAGAAGAAAGCTTGGCAAGAGATACTACCAGGTACCATTTCCAAGATTAACCAGGGCACAATATTGTTATTCACAAGATCCAAGACGGTAATAAAAAACAGGGAGATCCATGAAGTCTATCCCAGAATTAATGGAGGGTTCGAACTCAGAGAAAAACAGCAGGAAGAAACGGTTGGAGACAACAGTTAGAGTCCGAGACTCAGTGATCAATTCTGATATTCCATCAGATGGGTATTCTTGGAGGAAATACGGTCAGAAGCTGATCAAGGGGTCACCCTACCCACGCTAACTATTATAGTCCCTCATCTCCGACGGTTTAATTATTTTCTAATTCACATTATCAATAATTCAATTTTTCTATATAATATATGATTTTGGTAATGTTGTTTCAGTAACTATTACAACTGTACTACGACAACGGATTGTCCGGTGAGGAAAAAGGTGGAGAGGGCACCAGATGATCCAACGATCCTTATCGTAACGTACGAGGCGCAGCACAGTCACCCGATCCCACCAATGATGCAGGAGAACTTGGCGCGGTATAAGGGAGAGTGCCCCCCGCAACAGTTGCCACCACAGCCACAGCAGCTTCCAGCCACAGGTGCAACTCAATAAATATTAGGCAATCCAAATTCTACTCCTCTTCGATATATACATTGGATAATATTAATCTGCTAGCTTTTGATGCAAATATTATTGTTAGTATTACTAGTAGCCACTTGAGACTTGGTTGTTGAGACTGGGATATATAGTACTTGCAATATATGATCCTTATATAGATTACCTTGAAATAAACTTATTTTGCAAATTTTGACCATGAACTTGTGTGTTGTAATCTCTATTTTATAATAGTGGATTGATCGAATTTATCAAGTAGTTTTTTTTTCTATGTTGAATGGTTTTCCATGTAAATTTGAGTGGTTAGTTTTTTGCGTAAGTACTTATTCTATTGTTGTTTTAGATTATTCAATTTAGTTTACACATAAAAATTAGTTTTACCCAACAAAGTGGCATTAGCATTTCCATGGTGAGCTTTACATTTACTTATTCGATATAAATAATTTTTAATATTTTCTTTTTCCTTTCTCTTTTAACTGCAGAATCTGTGACAGATTTGGATTGGCCTGAATTCGTTGTTTCAGAAATAGAATGTATGCCAGACTTAAATTTTAAGATGACATCATCTAATTCAAGTGAACAAATGAAATCTGGAATTGAAGACATTGGGACTGAAGTTTTACAAACAAGACAACATGAGAGTATACAGGTTGTGGTAATGCAAACTTTAGCAGTTGGATTAATCTTTGCTTTTGATGTTAACATATTAGTTGCAAGTTGCAGGCTAGATGATGCAGCTCTGGTTCCTTTAGAGAGGCAAATGAGCACCCAGGATTATGGTCATCTTGAATAATTGCTGACTAGTAGTATTTTTTATATTTGAACGTTGAGGCCGTCTTGGTTTATCTATTGTTGCCTAGTAGTATCATTTATCAAAGGGGATTCCTTTTTTAGTTCAGAATTTCAGATGTTACTCTTATAGGTACTGTTACTAATACCAAAGCATTTGAACTGGTTTTTTGCTCATACATGAAAGTCATCCCTCTATGGAAGTATTCCTATGCCATGCTTTCTGCCTTGTGATCTGATAAGGTCCTATTTGTAATTCATGCATAAAAGAATAGTACTTAGTTAGTTAGTGCATTAGAATGTTGTACTTAGTTTGTTAGCTATGATTAGCTTGCTTTGGTTGTACCTAGCAGTTATTGTTGTTAGGCTATATACACTTGTACTTAGTTAGTTACTCTTGGCAGCCAATAGAATTGAGGCTAAAGCCATACAAGCTAACTACTTCAGGCTGATTGTACTGATGGGAACAATTATGTGAAATGATAATTGAATGCTTATTCTCAAGCTTGGAGATTGATCCTCTCTAAAGGATTGCTTGGAGGCCTAGTTCCCTTGAAGAACTACTTAGATTTCTAGTTAATTTTGAGTGTTATCTTGATAAAACAATCAGGTGTTTTATCATGATCCCAGGGAGGATAGTGATTTTTTGTTTTGGTCATCCCGGAAAAAAGTTCTAGATGGACACCATGTATATAGAACTTCATAGTTCATATTATGCAGAATGTCATATCATCTATTTTTTCTTCTAATTCTCTCTTTCTTTCCACTATGTTTTATACATATATGGGTTACACATGCTATGCGCAGTCAGCATTTGGTTCCCGCATCAAAGCATTCTTTAGATGTAGGGAACGTGGATTAGGCTTCCTATAGCTACTTCAATATCTCAAAGAGGCTTTTGATGAAATCAAACTTATGATGTTGCTGACATGATACAAGTTCAGCCCAAATTTTGTGTGCTCTCATTGTCTAGAATTTCTTTGCAACTGTTGACCATATCATCATTGTCCACGTACTGATATTTGTGGTCTTTATTACTATCAGATTTTGGCTATCGGCTCAAGTGTGGAGAATCTATTTATAGATGACGAAAGTTTGGCTTACCTGTGTGACATTTGTCAACGATCATCCTTAAGGTTTTGCTTAATCTTTAGATTTGCTGTTTGTGAGTCCCATCCCTCAAAAGGTATTTATTGACGCTTGTGTCGTTTCTTCAGGCATGCAGTTCAGCTGTTATCACCGTCCAGTATTGTGGCAAAAATCAAAGAGCACAACAAAATCTGCAAGGTAATTCTGATTTAGAAGAATCTGTAATCTATGTGCTTGAAATTGATTGAAAAGATTGCAGAATTCTTCTACCATGTAGTAATTTTGTTTCAATTTATATGATTTATAGGAGGATATTGAGGAAGTGAGTGATGAAGCAAACGGCAAGTCGTGTAGTGCTAATTCATGCACTAGACGACAGTAGCTCACAACAGCTCATAACAGCTCATAGCACAGCTCACAGCAGAACTCAGCACATAAGGTGGAGCCTAGCACATGAGGTGGAGTCCAGCTATAGTCAAAGAAGTCAACCACATAATGTGGGATTAGCTTAGTTTGTTATAACTAATTAACAGTCTCTCTCTCTCTCTCTTACTGTATAAATATTAGTCTTTCTCAGTGTAATAGATTAAGTTAATCAATACAATATTCAATACACTTTTCTTACATAAAGTTCTCCGCATTCTTGATTAACTCTTTCATGGTATCAGAGCCAATGGCTTCTTCACTACAATCACCATTGATGCTTCTATCTAGCATGTCGAACCTCATGCCAGTGAAGCTTGACAGTACCAATTTTATTGTATGGAAACATCAACTCTCTTCAATACTGAGAGCTTATTCCATGATTAACTTTGTAGATGGAACAGTTCAACCTCCTTCTCGGTTTCTTGTTGATGCAGAAGGAAATTCCACTACCACAGTGAATCCTGAATTCCAGTCTTGGGATATCAGAGATCAAGCTCTTTTAACTTTGATCAACTCAACTCTATCACCTTCTGTTCTTCCAATGGTGGTAGGTCAGGACACTGCTCAGTCTGTGTGGAAAACACTTGAGCACAGGTTTACTTCAACCTCTAGATCTAATGTGTTGAACCTTAAGATTGAACTTCACAATCTCAAGAAAGGTTCTGAATCTGTAAGTTCCTACTTACAGAAAATCAAGAACTCTAGAGACAAACTCATTGCTGTTGGTACATTGATTGACGATGAAGATCTTCTTCACATAATTCTCAAAGGTCTACCTAGAGAATTTGGTCCATTCTGTTCATCTATTAGAACCAGAAATGCACCTGTAAGTTTTGAAGAAGTCATGGTGTTGTTGCAGACTGAAGAACAGTCTCTGGCAGAAAGTTTTGACTCTGGAAAGGATCTCAACTCTATGGCTATGTTTGCCTCTGCTGCACCTAACAACAGAAACACTCAATCCTCTTTCTATGTCCACAACTATCAGAATAGAGGTCGAGGCAGAAATAATAATCACAGAGGAAGAGGTAGATTCAACTCCAACAATCACTCCAATGCATCCACTCAAGGCAATACTCAGTTCTCCAACAATCAGTATCCTTCATCCAATGCCTTCACTCAAGGGAATGCTCAGTTCTCTCAGAATTTTCAAGGCAAATCTGAGAACTCTAGACCTCTGTGTCAGATATGTGGCAAGCTTGGACATCAAGCCTTGGACTGTTATCACAGGATGGATTTTGCATACCAAGGGAGGCATCCACCTGAAAGGCTTGCAGCAATGGCATCTACATCTAATTCATCTCAGATTCAAGCTGGTGAGACCTGGCTCACTGACACTGGAGCTACAAACCATTTGACATCCAACTTGGATAATCTGACAGGTCACACTCCTTACCAAGGCCATGATCAAGTAGCAGTTGGTAATGGTCAAGCCATTCCCATAAAAAAATGTTGGCACTGGTCAGTTATCCACTCAGATCTGTAACTTTCAATTACACAATCTGTTACATTCACCCAAAATCTCTTCCAACTTACTTTCAGTTCATAAACTTTGCAAACATAATAACTGTTCATGCTATTTTGACTCTAACAAATTCATGATTCAGGCTTTACCTTCGGGGAGGGTCCTCTACAGGGGTTTGAGTGAAAATGGATTATATCCTATTCACACTCAACCATCTGTTCCATCTGTCTCACCATCCTCTTCCATTCAAGCATTCCTGTCTTCCAAGAATAAATGGCAGCTTTGGCATCAAAGATTAGGACACCCTAGTGATCGTGTGTTGGTCTCTGCCATTCCTTCCCTGTCTTCTTGTATTTCTGTCAATAATAAACATGTTCAACATCATTGTAAGCATTGCCTTATTGGAAAAATGCACAAGTTACCTTTTGTATCTTCTCAATTTCAAAGTACTCGTCCCTTAGAACTAGTACACAGTGATGTATGGGGCCCTGCTCCAATTAATTCTTCTAATGGATATAGGTTCTATCTCTTGTTTGTGGATGATTACTCTCGGTTCAGTTGGTTGTATTTGCTCCACAGAAAATCTGATGTGCTGCAGACTTTCAAACACTTTCAGGCTTCTGTAGAAAACCAGTTGTCACAGAAAATTAAAATCCTTAGGACAGACTGTGGTGGTGAGTACACATCCAATGAATTCAATACCCACTGTGCATCTCATGGTATTATTCATCATTTTTCTTGTCCCCATACCCCTCAGTAGAATGGTCTAGTTGAAAGGAAACATAGACATGTCATAGAAAGTGCCTTAACCCTTTTGTCCAATGTTGGTCTCCCTATTACCTACTGGTCCTATGCTGTTTCTACAGCTGTGCATCTCATTAATAGACTTCCCACTCCCACACTATCTCATCAAACTCCTTGGGAGATGTTATTCCATAAATCACCGGATCTTGTCCACCTTAGAACCTTTGGATGTTTGTGTTTTCCTTATCTTAGGCCTTACACTACCCACAAATTACAACCAAGAACCACTCCTTGCCTTTTTCTTGGTTATCCCACATATTCCAAAGGCTACATCTGCCTAGACCCTCACACTCATAGAGTCTATATTTCTAGGCATGTTCTCTTCAATGTGTCAGAGTTTCTTGCTCATTTATCTCTGCCTTCTCAGTCCTCACCTTCACCAGTCAACTCATCTTTTGATTCTACCTCTTGGTTAGCTATTCTAGCTCACTCTTGCACTCCACCACTTATACCAGACTCGACTCCTTCACCTGCAGCATCAGTTCCTCTTTCACCTGCAGATCCTCCAGTTCAGTCTATTACTCCTATAATCCAATCCCCTACTTCATCCCATCTCCTGCCATACCAGTTACCCAACCTCATACTCCAATTCTTGAGTCCAGTCCATCTACTGCTGCTCCTCTTCCTACTCCTCCATCTGTTCCTCCTTTACTGTCCTCCACTATATCAGCTTCTACAAACACTCACCCCATGCATACTAGATCCAAAAATGGCATCTTCAAACCCAAAATTTTTCACACCTCCATCCTTGACTATACTCAAACAGAACCTTCCACTTACCTCATAGTTCCAAATTTCCACAATGGTGTGCTGCTATGCATGAAGAGTACTCAGCTCTTCAAAGGCAACACACTTGGACTCTTGTTCCTCCTCCATGTGGCAAGAACATAGTTGGGTGCAAATGGGTGTTTAAGCTCAAACGGAATAGTGATGGAACTATCTCTAGACATAAGGCCAGACTTGTGGCTAAAGGTTTCCATCAACAGCATGGCATAGACTTTGCAGAAACCTTTAGCCCAGTGGTCAAGCCTCCTACAGTTAGGCTTATTTTAGCTCTTGCAGTCACTTACAACTGGCCATTGAGACAATTGGATGTAAGCAATGCCTTCCTTCATGGCATTTTGAAAGAAGAGGTGTATATGGCTCAGCCTCCTGGCTATGTGAGTCTTGCTCATCCTAATCATGTCTGCCATCTCCACAAATCCATTTATGGATTAAAACAGGCTCCACGAGCCTGGTTTGAAAGCTTCACATCTCAATTGGTCACTCTGGGGTTTCACTCTTCTACAACAGACTCCTCTTTGTTCATTTATAGAAATGGCTCTACTGTTGCCTTTCTGCTTCTCTACGTGGATGACATTGTTCTTACTGATAACAATGCCCTGTTTCTGTCTCAGTTGATTACCAATCTCCGCAAGGTTTTTGAGCTCAAAGACTTGGGCACTCTCAGTTTCTTTCTTGGCTTACAAATCCAACGTTCTTCTACTGGTTTAACTCTTACACAGACCAAGTATGCAACTGACTTACTGCACAAACATCATATGCAGAACTGTAGTCCCTGCAAAACTCCTTGTGTTCCTCATGTTCGTCTCTCTGCAACTGAAGGCACTCCTCTCACAGATGTTCATGCCTATCGCAGTTTGGTTGGGGCTCTGCACTATCTTACTTTCACACGCCCAGATCTCTCCTTCGCTGTTCATCAAGTGTGTCAATTCATGAATGCCCCCACTTCCATTCATCTTACAGCAGCGAAAAGAATCCTGAGATATCTTCAAGGTACCCTTGATCATGGTTTGCACTATACTCCTGGCCCAACCACTCTGTCTGCCTTCACTGATGCTGATTGGGCTGGTGATCCCAATGATCGCCGCTCCACCTCTGGTCTTCTAGTGTTTTTAGGCCATAACCCCATTACTTGGTCCGCCAAGAAGCAGCTCACTGTGTCTCGATCCTCCACCGAAGCTGAATATCGAGCACTTGCCTCTGCCTTTGCCGAAGTCTGTTGGCTTCGAGTTTTGTTGCGTGATCTTAGCATTTTCATCTCTGCTCCTCCCATATTATGGTGTGATAACGTTTCTGCTTTAGCCATTGCTTCTAACCCTGTCTTCCATGCTCGTACGAAGCACATCGAGGTTGACTTTCATTTCATCCGTGAACGGGTGCTTCGCAAGGATTTACAGGTTCAATTTGTCTCCACGGCTGATCAATTGGCTGACATCTTTACTAAGGGTCTCTCCTCGCCTCGATTTCGTGAGCTTCAGTCCAAACTAATGGTTCCAGTTGCCACCATCTGTTTGAGGGAGGATGATGAAGCAAACGGCAAGTCGTGTAGTGCTAATTCATGCACTAAACGACAATAGCTCACAACAGCTCATAACAGCTCATAGCACAGCTCACAGCAGAACTCAGCACATAAGGTGGAGCCTAGCACATGAGGTGGAGTCCAGCTATAGTCAAAGAAGTCAACCACATAATGTGGGATTAGCTTAGTTTGTTATAACTAATTAACAGTCTCTCTCTCTCTCTCTTACTGTATAAATATTAGTCTTTCTCAGTGTAATAGATTAAGTTAATCAATACAATATTCAATACACTTTTCTTACATAAAGTTCTCTGCATTCTTGATTAACTCTTTCAGTGAGTGCACTGTATCTGGATGCAAAGTCTTCAGCAAGGCTTCTTCAAGAGCACCAGGAAAAATACATTGCAGGATCATTCTAAATAATTTTCCCTAAATGTAAGGTAGTCTGAATTTGTGAAGTAGCATTTATGGTTAGTATGTGTAAAGGCGAATAGTTGATGCAAGGGAGTGGTGAAACTTTATTTGTTGCGCCATTTTTGTTAATGAATGGATATATGTATGGAACTCTTAGCTTTCAGATCCACTCATATTTACCTCCAAATATTACAAACCCGGTTCTTTAATGCGATGATCACTATTTCTCAACTTTATAAACATGTTTTATGTGAATCCGAGTGAGGCTTGTTTATTTACAGCATCGAAGTAACCATTGCTTTATAATTTCTTCTTTACTCTTGAGTTTCACATGCTACTCAAAGTAGTGATCAAGGGTATATATATATTGTTGGATGACATTCGTGTAGCCTGGTCTAGATGGGAAAGTTCACAAGTTGTGTTTTGAGCAATGAGCATGCATTTGCACAATGTGGATCTCCGAATAGTCATATTGGTTGGGACCATATGAGATCAGATATAATTTTGGTGAAAATAATGGATATCTCTTGCTCGAATTATTCACCCATTACTATAAAAAGTCCAATTTCAACATCTAATGTGGGTTTGATGAAGGTGTGAAAGAAGAAAAAACTAATCATTTGGCCTTGTTGGTGAATGAGAGTAAAAATCCGTGGCACAAAGGCATTCTTAAAGGGTACGTATGGAGAGCATAATCATCCCAACTCATTTCTTTTTTAGAAAAAAAGTAGTAGGTGTTTTATTGCTTTGGATTAAAAATTTGTCTTGAAGACTTGTACTCCTAGTCCTAGTAAAAAAGGTCCTTTCACTCCTATAAAATTATGCTAAATTGGCATGAGTTGTCCGGAATTGTGTTTTAAAAACATGATTTCAAGTGCAGAATTTTAGATAAAAGAAGAAGTTAAATACTCTTAAATATCTTTAAAACAGTAGCAATTTAAATAATTATTATTATAATAATAATATTTTACAAAATTTTCCATTGTATGCTATAATCTCTATTTTATTATAAAGGATTGATCGAATTTATGGCATAGTTTTTTCTTCTATATTGAATGGTTTTCCATGTAAATTTGAGGGTGTTTTTTTTTTTTTTTTACATATATATTTTTTTCATTATTGTTTGAGATCATTTTTAGCTTTTTAACTTATCTTCAACCCAAGAAAAAATCTGTAATAGAACGAATTAAATTTTGCAACATATACTATACTCCAACTCTGTATCTGTAGATACTCAAAAGTCATCCTTGTCTTGTCTATATCTCCAATTGTCTGTTTCTCGTTAGAAAAAACAAGGACAAAATTTAAAATTCCACAACAACCCAGTCTCACTCTCACCTATCAAGAAATTTTTTATGGAAACAAATAAAATTGTAAGCTCCAAATTGTTTATTCCATTGGACAGCAAGAAGAAAATAGTGGAATTAGTTAGGTTGTTTGAAATTCTGTTTGTGTTCGTTAAGTTAGTTTTCCACTCTCCCAATGTTTATAAAATTCTGTTAGTTTTTGTTGCAAAAAAAGATTTTGATTCATGGGGATTCATCATGGCATGGCCGAAGAAGCCAAAGTCAATCTCTACGCTAACTTCGGGATTTATGCGAAAGCCAAAGCATACTCTTTCCTCGAGGCAATAAATTTAACTAGTTAATCGATATTCTAACAAGATATGTCAAAATGATAAAAAAAAGTTTGTCAAATGTATCCTAATATAGGTGTGTCAAATGTATACAAGATGTAAATTGAAGTTTGTCATGTCACCTGCGGCGCATGTTGTTGTGCGAAAGCAGCTTCGGATAGCACTCCCACACCAAGATTGATTGTGCAAAATAATTATGGCTTGAGAAAAATAATCAAAACAAATATAGAACGAAGGAAACTGTAAAGAAAAATAAACAATCACACCAACACCAAGGATTTACGTGGTTCGGCTTTTGGCCTACGTCCATAGGCAACGACGGAGAATTTCACTATCAAAGATGAAGATTACAAATATAGTGTAGAGGCACTCTCAAATCCCAAAGCCCCAATACACCCAAATAGCTCTCTGCTGAAACCAAAACAAAAGGAACCGCCAAACAAATATTTGATGTACTTCCTACTCAAACCAAAGTCACACAGGACTAGTAGAAGTACCCAATCAAATATGCAGTACCATCAAGAGAGAAATCTCTCACAAAGAGTTGCAACAAACAAAGAGAGAGAGCACCTAAACAAAATTGCCGCACCACCACTCTTTTTTCTACTCTAGCCGCAAACATATATATATCAAAGAGCTGTTGTAATCGGCTAGGACTAGAAGTCTAGGAGTCCTATATTCTTGAACTCAAATACCATGCACAATCAATTCAAGTAGAAATATAATTCCTTTAGGTTTGCTATACACAGACTAAAAATATTAGTTCAATTAGGACTCCTATATCAAAGTCAGGTGTGACCCACCTACTAATGGTTGTGATCCTATGTGGCAATGTATTTGGTGAAATCAATTCAAGCCAATAACTAACACACGTAAGATATGTGGGCAATGAAACAACGAATCACAACTAATTAAAATCACTTTCACTTATGACTTGTATTCTTCTCCGTTGTGAAGGGGTTGGTCCAAGCACGAGACCCTGCACCTAAATTCACACAATTATATCTTTTTAGTCCACCCCAACTCATCCTTAGTATGCCCCACTCTGGTCCTGCCCCCTTCTGTTGACCAAAGTTTCATTTTGGTTATGTAGCACTTCAACTAAAGCATTAGCATTGAAGCTTCCTGCTCTTTCATAGGAAGGTGATCATGAAGCCGCCTCAAGAATCATGGAGGTGCTTATATATCCCAACTTCATTTTGATAACAATAATATCAAATGCTTTCTGAATTCTGACACCTAATTAAATGTCGAATTACAATTTTAGACCATCAGATTACTTGCCTGAAACTGAGAGAGAGTATGTCGATCAGTCCAATTTTGAGTTTTCAGAGTACTTAACAGTTGATGATTGGCTAGAAGAGGATCCAACATCTAATGCTTCTGGGTCTACTCAAAATCCAGTTTATCAGGCTAATGAAGTGGGTGAGTTTGGTGTGAGTGACAGCCATGTTGAAGGGTCTACTAGAAGCAGTAAGCAAAATTGTTGATAACTCACTCTTTTTTTTGAAGTACAAATTTGAAATATGGCTCTAGCTCTACACTCTACAGTCATTGATAATAAGCATTAATGTTATCCCTATTTCTTTATGAATATAAACATTATTTTCTCCATTCACTGAAGTTATCTTGAGCATATATATATCTTTCATGCTTAAAGTTCTCTTTGGTTGCATCTAATTACTTACTGTGGGAGAAGGTGGGAGTGGACGCGAGACAAAGGAAGTCAGAGAAAGGTTTGCCTTTAAAACAACATCAGAGTTTGAAATACTGGATGATGGATTCAAGTGGAGGAAGTATGGCATGAAGATGAACAAGAACAGCCCAAATCCGAGGTAATAACTAGTTACCATCCAAGTCAGAACTTAAAATATTTAATTTAGTCGGAGGAACAAAGACTTCATTGTTCTATTACTTTGTCCATTGCATTTAGATATATGGATTTAAAATTTAAAAAAAAAAAATGGATTGAAGAAAACTTACTAGTATAAATTACTTGATATAAATTTAACAATATAATTTTGACCATTGAGGATTTCGTTTAAAAAAAAACCCAAAAAAATTATGATATTATAGATTTGAAATAATATCTTACATTTAAATATTTCAAGCTCATATATTAATAAACCCTTTTTTTAAATAAATCAAGATAAAATGAATGATTTTAATATTGATTATTTTCATAAAAGAGTACAAACAATAATTTTATCAAAAAAAAAAACTATCATTTAATACTTTTAATTTGTTCAAGTAATTTAAACTAAACAAAAAATTGAAACTCAATTTCTTTCTTTTTAAAAACTTCCATTTAAATAAACCATGGTACTCTCGTTTGAGTTCTATCTCACACTAGGCTATAAACAGAGTATGAAATGATCAAATCATATGGTGCGTTTTATCATTATGTTAGACATACACAAAGTTTTAGTGCATGAAAAAGCAGGTTAAACATTAAATTGTAACATGTATCCTATAATGAGCATATATTATGTGATTACAGGAATTACTATAGGTGTTCCTTTGACGGATGCCCTGTGAAGAAGAGAGTTGAGAGAGATAGGGACGATCCAAAGTATGTAATAACAGCATACGAAGGTGTCCATAACCACCTCTGCTTGGGCCGCTTCGACGACGCGGTCATTGCGTGCAAGAAAGGTCTCGAGTTCGACCCCGATGACGAGGCGCTGAAATCAGGCTTGGCCGACGCCGAGTACGCGGCTTCTAGGTCGCGAGCTGAGCCGGAGAGAAAGGCGCTGGCGCGGAAGGAAAATGAATTGGGAAATTCGGCGTTTGGGATGAAGGATTTCGATGCGGCGATTGCGCATTATACGCAGGCGATGGAGTTGAACGACGAGGACATTTCGTATCTGTTGAATCGGGCCCTTGCTTATTGGAAAACGGAACAGGTTTGACATCCCTGCTGGTTTATAAAAAAAAGAAAAATCACTGGTTAAGTTTTGCTTTTGATTGTGATTATTGTAACAATTCAGCTTTATAGATCAACATCAGAATTACTGGCTGTATTAAACTGTATGATATTTGCATTTATATATTTCCAACTGCACTCTGATCCAACTTCAAATATATTATTGGTGTTTCAGTACGAGGAATGTATTAAAGATTGTGATAAGGTTATTGAAAGTGGACGAGAGCTTAGATTAGACTCTAAGATGATAGCAATAGCTTTGACTAGGAAGGCAGAACCTCTCAGCACATGTTAAATTCTAAGTATGCCAAATGGTAGAACCTCAGCTGAAAGTCTCTGCTTTTATATATATATATATTGATTATGTTTTCCTTTTGTTACAATTGAGTTTATATACTCATTGGTATTATTTTACTTGTAATTATGTTTGCTTTTGGTTACAATTGAATTTATGTAGGTGTGCTTGACTGTGTTGATGATTGTCACAATAATATGTGTGTAATTTGAACTATGTTGCTCTTTCTTGACATGCCCATTTTGAAGCTTCTATGTTGATGACTTGTGTGGCAGCTTAGTGGATAGGTCCACCATGGTCACTCTCTTAGATTTTGTTGTCTTACCTTGAGAATTTGATTTGTATGTTTTGTGTTTAGGAGTTATAAAGCTCTCCCAATGCAGCTCTTACCAAGACTGGAAAATTAAAAAGGTTAGAAGGCCAAAAAGCCTAAATTTGCAACATATGACTGCTACCATATTGGTTCTTTAGTTTAATGAGTTGGAGTTCATGTGGATGTGGACATTGGGGCTTATTATATGATTTCCATTAAGGTTATGTCAATAATTTCTTTATCACAACGTCATTGGATTTTGATTTATCAATTCATTGAAACAAAGTGGACCCTGATTTAGATATACTGATTGTTGATTCCTTGATTTGAAATCGACAAACTTGCTACTATTCAGCCTACTATTGTGCCAAAGATATCTTGTTAGAATAATGGTTAAGTGATTAAATTCACTATTTTCTAATAGCTTAAGCTTTTGGGACAACCGACAGATTTATTATGGTATCAGAGCAAGTGATCCTAACATCTTATTAAGGGAGAGTCTGGACACACTCGTGAGGGAGTGTCAAAATAATTTTTTAGTGGATAAATTCTTGATTTCTTAACAGCTTATGCTTTTTGGACAATTGGTAATTTATCATATCTCAACTAGTTACACTTTATTTTGGAAGAAGCTAAAACTGAAACAAAAGAAGATAGCGTGATGAAAGAAGCGATAAAAGAGATGGAGAATCATGTTCCAATACTTCAACATGCACATCATGCTAAGGATGTGTCACTTGCAATGATGGTTTCCATTAATTTTGCAATTCCTAAAAAGTTAAATGTTCCCATTGGATAGAAGGATGTTCCACTGTCATCATAGTTTCAAGCAACAAAAAAAGAAGAAAGCTCAAAGTCAAGCTTTTTATCCTATCTCAATGATACTATAAGAGGCTAGGAATTATACTTCTGCAACATTTCAAAACTTGAGGTTGAGTTTTCTTCAACTAGGGGAGATTAATGCAGACAATAAAGAGTTCAAGGAAAAACAAGGTTCAATACCAAAAGATTCTAGAATTATGGTCTAGTTTCGATGTAGGGCATTCTTGGCACTTTTCATAGGTTACTTTAGTTATTGTTGAGTCTAGTATTAATTTTTTTTTTTGGTTAGAAGGTTGCTGGTTCAGTTTTGATAACGTTTTACTAAAAATAGGGGTAGTTTGGTAATTTCCAGATTTTCTGGAATGGGCTGTTCTAGAAGCTGATGAGTCTTCTTTTTTGTCCTTTTTCTATTTGGTTTCGTAGTTCTTAACTATTTTTCATTATTACCAGGAGTCCTAGTCTTTCTAGGAAAAGGTTTTAGGAATTTTATATCCTTTTAGGACTGAAACCTAATTTAGTGCTGAATTCCTAAAAACCCTACATAAAAATTGGTATCTAAGCCCACTCAATCTTCTGTCCTATGCCATTTTGGCTGTATTAAACCGTATGATATTTGCATTTATATATTTTCAACCACACTCTTGTCCAACTTCTAATATTATTTGTTTTTTCAGTATGAGGAATGTATTAAAGATTGTGACAATGCTGTTGAAAGGGGAAGGAAGCTTAAATCAGACTCTAAGCTGATATCAATAGCTTTGACTAGGAAGGGAACTGCCCTGGTGAAAATGGCAAAATGCTCAAAGGACTATGAACCTGCTATTGAGACTTTCCTGAAAGCTCTTATAGAGCAGCACAACCCTGACACATTGAAGAAACTAAATGATGCTGAAATAGCAAAGAGGGAACTAGAGCATCAAGAATACTTTGATGCAGAATTAGCTGATGAGGAACATGAGAAAGGTATTCCCTTCTAGAACACTTAACCTATTGTTTTGTTTGTGTTTGCATGTGTTGCAGTTTGTTTCTTTTGATATAGTTTTTCATTCCTACAAGCAGGCTCTTCCTATGCATGCTGTGTCTTCTTATTAACTCATTTCATTCCTATTTACTTTGTTTCTTGTTATATTCATTCAAATTTAATTGCAATCATTTAAAAAGGTATTATTCAGTACACAAGACTTTCACTTCTGTGGGGTTTGGGAGATGTTGTTGTTAGGCAGCCTTATCCTCAATTATTGGAGAGGCTGATCATGGACGCGAACCCGCGACTTATCTCCATGTCCATATTGTGTTGAATCTGGTATTATCGTTATATTGAGAGAGAGAGAGAGAGAGAGAGAGAGAGAGAGAGAGAGAGAGAGAGAGAGAGTACACATAATCAGAAACCAATTAGAAGGATGCATGCACATGCTCAGTTTTTTAAGCCTACTGAAGGGCTTTAAGACAGACACTGTCACATACACCATTATTCAATATAAATCTTTTTGAATCTTTTCTTTTAAATTATGAATTGACTTGAAAGCTGTTTTTGCAGAAGAAAGGACTGAAAAACAAATAGTGGCAGAGCCTCATGGTGTGGTTTTTGATGTTGAAGCAGTTAAGATGACAACTGATTCATGTGAACAAAAGAAATTTGAAATTGAAGAGATTGGGAATGAAGCTTCACAAACAAGACAAACAGAGGGTATGCAGGTTGAGGAAATGCAACCACAAGCATTAAGTACTCTGAAACCTCTAGGAATGGTGTTTGACATTAAAGCATTTAAGGTTCCTATATCTAGTGGGCTGATGGAATTTCAGATTGAAGGCATTGAGATGGAAGCTGAAGCGAGTGAGCAACATGGGAGTGAAGCAGCTTCACAAATAAGAAAACCGGAGCATGTATTAATTGATACAACTATTCAACCCAAGGAAGCTCGATTATTTCTCATGCAGGGTGGTTTAGGATTAACTGAGCCGCCAAAGGATAAAGATTGGGAGAACGCCAAAGAGATTTACTTGATGGAGAATGAGTTGTCTGTTTTACCTGAGAATCCAAGGTGCCCCATGCTGTCAGCACTATTCCTTCAAAGAAACTACAAATTGAGAACGATTCCTCTCTCATTTTTTGATTACATGCCTGTTCTCCAAATCCTGAACTTCTCTAGGACTGGTATCAAGTCTTTGCCTGATTCCCTTATTAGATTGGTCAGCCTCAAAAGACTGTTTTTAAATAATTGTCATCGTTTCATGATGTTGTCACCAAAAGTTGGAGAACTCAAGCAGCTTGAGGTTCTGGATCTTGAAGGGACAGAGATTATGGATTTACCTAAGGGGATTAAGAAGTTAACTAATCTGACATGCTTGGAAGTTTCATTTTATGGATATACGAGTAATGGTAGGAGAGCCATGCAATTAAATACAGTGGTGCCTTGTGGGGTAATTTCTGCCTTGTCTCAGTTAGAGGAGTTGAATATTGATGTGAATCCAGATGACGAACGGTGGGATGCATGTGTGGAAGCTATTGTTAATGAAGTATGTTCCTTAAAGAGGTTGGAAACTCTTAGATTCTATTTTCCAAGGGTGGACCTTTTAAGGCACTTTCAGTCGAATAGCCCATCACTATCTCATTTCAAATTTACTGTTGGCCGTCATGTCAAGCGCATTATGTCTCGAGTCCCTCGTGATGTTGAGTTTGAGCTGGAACGATGGGAGAGATGCTTGAAATACATAAATGGTGTAGATGTCCCTGTTGATATTAAGAAGGTACTCCAACATGCAACTGCATTTTTCTTGGAGTGGCATGCAACTGTTACGAAGCTGTCCAACTTTGGGGTTGGAAATATGGAGCAACTAAAATGCTGTGTCGTGGGGGAATGTAATGACATTCAAGTAATTATAGATACAGCAGATGCTCATGGAGAAGACCGTAGCAGCGAAATAGTATCTAAATCATATGATACTGAAAGAATTGTTCTTGGATCACTTGAATACCTGTATATATATTATATGAAGAGTTTAAGGAGCATATGGGAAGGGCCACTACAGCAGAAGTCTTTATTTCTTCTCAAGACCTTGACATTGCGGACATGTCCCCAGTTGACCTCTATTTTCACACAAGGGATGCTCGATAACCTGTCCAACTTAGAAGAGCTTACAGTTGAAGATTGCCCCTCCATCATAAGCATAGTAAGCTGCAATATTTCTGATAAGCATAAAGCCTCTTATTTTCTCCAAAACTTGAAAAAGATTTCACTAAATTACATGCCTGGATTATTTAGCATCTCTAGTGGTTTACACATTGCACCAAAGTTAGAATGGTTGAGTTTCTATAATTGCCCAAATCTTAAGAACCCATTGGTTGAGGAAGTATCTAGTACAGATTTGAAGAAGATCAAGGGTGAGAGGAGTTGGTGGGAAGCATTGGAGTGGAGCAATGGTCGTCCGGGTTATTTGGATGAGATTTTTGTTCCAGTTGACATATGGGATGCTGAGCATTTTTAATGTTCCCTAATCAAAATTAGTTTGTGCATTGCCAAAGTAGGATAATGATGACACGTTTTCTTAGATATAGGTTTTGAACATTTTGATATGATGCCAATAATAAAATTTGATTTTGTTAAGTGGCATGAGTTGAAAAATGACTCCTATGACTTCGCATGATGACGTGAAATGATGAATTTTCAAAATCTGATTTCTGAAATTTGAATGATGACATGCTCAATGAAAGAATTTTCCATGATTAGTTGCATGATCATATGAATTATTCTGTGTGTTTATTTTTCTGTTCTTATTATGATATGTTTGGATGAGTTAAATGAATGACACGAAAATGGACATTAATTCTTAGAAGACCGACTTAGGTAGGCCAAGATGAGTGTCTAACACCTCATCTCGTAATCTAACCTTCGATCATAGATCAATGGTTATAAACTAGTGAATTATCTAATGTAATTTTACATTTTTAGAATGTAACTAGGTACGAAGGTTGTGTAATTTTCTTCTTATTGTAATCTGTATTTTCAATGGAATAAAGATATATTTCACTTATTCTTGGTTTTCTTGTTTTTTTGCCTTAACAAGTGACGATTCCAAATATATATAATAAATAAATAACCCTCAATCTTGGGATAAGAATATTGTCGATCGAGTCATCACCTTGCGACTCATTTGATCCCAACCTAGATTGTGGTTCTCACAGTCGATTATTACCATTCATATTCACAAATGATTTCTGGAAGCAAAATTTTATAGAGACAAACATTCTTGTTATTCACGATATCATCATTAATATTAAGGGTGTTAAACCAACAGAATACATGAAACACCTAATACCTATACATTAATAAATCGTAGTTTACCACATTTGTTCACAATCTCTTATAAACACTACATTTTCTCTAAAATACATAAATAAACATGACCTTTCAATTTTCATGCCCAAATTCTGGAGATGTCGTGCTCATCATTTAAATCCTATTCATATTATATCAAAGACAAAGTTGTGGTGAAGATGATTGTGAGCCAAACCGGAGTGCCGGACTCGAGCTTTTCCAAACAAACTATTAAAAGTAGGAGGTACATGAAAAAAGGTTGATTTGGCTACCAAAAACTCAAGTAAATTAGCAAGATAACATCTTAAATAATACCCTAAATGTTAAAAAGTCCTAATTAAAAATTTTAGAAAATCATGACCAACTATAAGAAGGGTTTCAGTCTACATTTATGTAAATCACAAATACTAAGCAATCACACATGTCAATATAATACACACTAGCATTCATATGCTATCTTAAAAAAAGAAAAAAGAAAGAAACATGCAAATTTAATATCTTACAAACCAAAAGTTGGAGCAAACATTCTAACACAATCTTTCACATGACTGCTGTGAAGAAGATGAAACCAAACACACTAGTTAAAGATGAATATAGAACGTAATCTATGAATGAACTCCACCATAAATAATGGCGCCTTCAATACATCTCAAATAAATACATTCTCACTATTGAAGGGAAATTTTGTCAAGATCTCGCACATGGATATTGTAATTCTCTCTAAATATAGCCACTTCAACGAGTCATCAGTCCAAATGCATTTCCAAATTCCAACCATAATTATCTCTTGGATTTCAAGACATACTACAACCCGAAAATGTTGAAGTTCACAGAGATGTTCAATCATGCCATTGGAGAATATCTTTAACTTCAGACATCTGCATAAAGTTAAAGTTGTTAGTCAAGCTAGGCTTCTAGTATGTACAAGACATTTCTAAATGCTTTCTGGAAGTAATATTTTCTATATGGAGACAAAGGTTTCTGTTATTCACAAATCAATAGAAATTCATGAAATACCTAGGTTCGGCTACCCAAAACTAAAGTGAAGCAAGATTGCTATCTTATATGGTATAACTTAAATGTTCAAAAGCTTTCATTATAGATTTAAGACAATCATGACCACGTATTAGGAAGGTTTCGGTCCAACATTCACTTAATCACAAATACTAAACAATCACACATTCATATGTTATCTTAAAAAGGAAAGAACATGAAATTTAAATATTACAAACCCACAGTTTGTGCAGCAGACATTTCTACCATTACCTTATCCAGAAGAACTGCTATGAAGAAGATGGAAGCCATATAGACCGCAATCTTTTTTCAATAGCATCATCTTGCCATACCAATGCACTCCACCATGATTGATTGGCTTCAATACATCTCAAACTGATTGCATTCTCACTGTTGAAGGGCAATCTTGTCAACATTTGGCACATGGATATCTTAATACTCTCTAAAGATGGCCATTTCAATGAGTCATCTGTCCAAATGCTTTTTACTTTTGGAAGATCAGAAAGCACTACCATCTTTAATCTTGGAAGCGCATCAGGTTTCAACCCATTATTCTCAGACTCTGTAATTATCTCCTCAATTTCCGGACATTCTTCAATGCTTAAGTGTTCAAGTTTGAAGAGTTGTTCAATCATGCCATTGGAGAATATCTTCTTCAACTTCAGACATCTCCGTAAAGTTAAAGTTGTTAGTCGGGCTAGGCTTCCAGCATGTATAGGACCTTCCCAGATGCTTTCTAATTTTGGGACGTTATTTATGTACATCTTTTCCAAGCATTCTAATGCACTTCTTCCTTCACTATTACAATGGACAATTGTTTCAATTTCATCACACCCTTCAATCAAACAACCCCGCATCTTGTTGATACTCTCAATACCAAAATCTGAAAGTCTTGAAGCTCCCTTGTGGCCAATCAATTCAAATGCATCAGTTTCCAAAAGAACATCAGAAATTATAGGATCTACACCTTCACCATTTGCAAACTTCAAACAATTCCTAATTTGATATTCAAAGCAATCAAGAATTTGATAACGGGTCGAGTCATGATAACCAACAGAAAACTGAAATGTGAAGCGAAAATCCTTCCACAATGGGCTCGCTGAGATAAAACTCTGAAGACAATCCACTGTAGGGAAGCAAATTGAAAGCGAAGTCAAATGTTTCAAGGTAGCCACCTCCTTAGTAATAGCCTTTACAATCGCCTTCCAACTTCGATTATTTGGATCCACATCTATTTGTAGCTCTTCCAATAAAGAAAGACTTGAAAAGACATTTTGACGAAATTCCACAATGCCAAAATTCGATAATGACATACGTAAACACTTCAACTGAATCAAATGTCCAATCTGAATTGGAAAATGATTAATCTTGGTGTCTCGAATATCAAGCACCTCAAGATACTTAAGTCCTTCTAAGTAACAAAGTTCCATTAAACAGATGCAAGAATTCAAATATAGTGCTCTGAGACACTTCAAGCAAGATATAGATGATGGTAATGATGTAATTCCAGTGCCATGTAAATCTAGAACTCGTAGATTTTGCATGCATCCAAAGAATGACTCAGGAATCACCCTTAGGTCCCGATTTCTCTGTAATAACAATGTTGAAAGCTCGTTGCAATCTGGCATTTCTGGTAAAGTGCACAATTTATTATCCATCAAGGAGATTCGGTTTGCTTTTTGCCATTCTACCTCATCCGGGGCCTCTCGCAACCCCTCACAGGGTTTCACCAAAATCTTAAAATTATAGCTTTGGGAAGAAATGTTAAGGGCCATATTCCGTAGTACTTTGTTCATCCTAACATGATTCATCTTTGCACTCTTCTCTAGCAAAGACACATTGATAAGTTCGTCCAATATTGAATGCCCTTTGCCACGTGCATCTCTAAACTCATTTGCATCATGAATGAAACCTTCAGCTCTCCAACATTCTAACAAATAATCTATATATATATATCTCATAGTCTTCAGGATACATCGCACCATACAGAAAGCAAACCTTTTTAACCTCATCATCTAAATCTTCATAACAAAACTTCAAGTAGTCAATCAATTCATTGATTCCTTGGATTTTGATACTAGGCCATCTCCGCAAACTTCTTAATCCATCATTCCACAAGTGAAAGTTATCCTTTCTTCTAAAAATACTTGCTACCTTGTCTATCAAGAGCGGCAAACCAGCACATTCATTGACAACTAGCTTGGCTATTGGTTCAATACCTGGAAGATTTACATTTCGACCCACCTTTACCTTGAACATTTGCAATGCACTAGCTTCAGACAATCGCTGCACATTAATTTCCTCATCAGTTTCCATATCATAACAAACATGACGATGTCTAGTTGCCAATACCACCTTGCTATCCTTTTCGTTGTCATACATTCCTATCAGAGGTAGATCAAGAACTTCCCAAACTTCATCCAAAAGAAGTAGACACCTTCTGCTTTTCAACTCTCTACGTATTTGCTGAGCAATTTCATTACGGTCAGTGATGCCTTCCATATTCAATTTTAACCGATCTGCAATTGTGTGTTGCAACTTTTCTAAACTCCAATCCTTTGATACAGTTACCCAAATAACAATATCAAACATTTTAACAATAACTTCATTGTTATTCAAGTTCTGCATTATGGTTGTCTTCCCGATTCCCGCCATTCCCCAAAGTCCAATTCTTTTTACATTCTTATCTTGTAAATGGCCCAGTATTTCTTCAATAGTTGAGTGGAGAAATGGCTTGTCTTCTATTTTGGGTCCATGGATAATTATCACACGTTCTGGCAATTTCTCAACCACCATTCCTATCTCAAACTTTCCCTCTAACCAAAGATTATGCAATTTCTCCCACATCTCTGCCATGCTATTGTTAAGTTCTGCAAGTGACTCACTTGACCCATTCCAAAATTGAGTCAATGTCCTTTTTTTGCTTTTTTCTTTCTGGTACTTGGTTTTTAGTTCTTGCACCTCTTCTTCACTCTTCATGACCCTAGAAATCCAAGCTTCACATACTTGAGTGAGCTGCTTTGTCTTTGCTTGAGCCAATATATCATCCCTTCTAGCATACAGCTTCTCCGCGTGCTCTATTAACCTTTCATAGTTGTTTTCTAGATCATTATCAACTCTGCGACTCATGTCATGGAAAAGCTCTTTCCCATATTTGTAGACCTCATCCCCTACTGAAGTACCCACAGTAGAAGCTGCTGCGGAACCTATACCAGAAGCTGCTGCCCCCAACATATCTGTGTTTCAACAAAAAGGAAATTAAGACATTAACAAACTCAAATTTCAAAATGACGAATGGTTTCTCAATTTAGACAAATGTCACATGGTTATATTACGAAATTAAAGCAACGGTTTTCACAAACTCATGGAAGACCTTTAGACATGGAGCCTATTTTTAATCAACAACAACAACCAAGCCTTAGTCCCAAAATTATGACATCAGCTATGGATCCTCAATAGATTAGTTAGGGTCGGCCACATATATTCTTTCCTAATATTCTATTCTATCCAAAGTCACACTCTCTGTCACTTCCTTAATTGACATATTCTTTTTTTCTATTTCTATTAATCCTATTTTTGGCTTTCCTCTACCTTTTTTCGTTCCCTAAATTTTAATCAACTCATTCTTTCTCATAGATGCATTAATTGCTCTCCTTTGAACATGACCATGCCATCTCAAGTTACATTTTTAATCAATGCAAATTTGTTTAATCATGGGCTTATGTCCATTTTTTTTCTTCCAAAATATAATTTTAAAATACATACTTCTCTCCTAGAGCATTTTCAGTCATAATTTTTGTATGTTATTGTTTTAAATATAAAGCAGTACTAATTTAAAGGCACTTTCTTTTTTCCAGTGGATTTAATTGGCTCAAGCACATCAAGTTGGTATATACATCAATAACCCAACTTTAGAAATATATATTATACCAATACGTCACTGTATGATATTGACATCGGGTTACCATGGCAAAATTAATCTAATCTAATATAAGCAAGAGTGTATTGGATAAACGAGACAGAGTAAGATAAGCAGGAGGATAAGAAGACTAACCTTTAATAGAATCAGTATAGCAGTAGCAGCTCTAAGAAATCACCAACATGGAAATGAAAGGAAGTGTAAGAGATATTGAACTTCCAGCTCCCACTATATAATCCCAAGGAAATAAAATCAGAATTGAATCCCATGTTTCTAATACAGCGTTAAGAAACATTTTCAGCTAGCTATTACCTCCGTATATTCTTTCATTCCACAAAAAAAAATCATTTTCAGCTAGCTCGAGCACTTCCTTCCAACACGGAGATGGTGATCAGAAGCTCTCGCTGCAGTGAGATGTTGAACTTCTAGCGTTCACTTAAAATGAACTTTTTTATTTTATTTTTGAAGACTTAAAATGACTTAAAAATAAAGAAAAATTGCGCACCCAGATTTTTCATTTACTTGCTAATAAAGGAAGACGAGACTAAAGAGACATTGACTTGCTATGCTAATGTAACCATGTGGTCACACACAGTGTTGAATGTTCAGTCACTGAAATAATGCCACCTCATGTGTTTTTTTCTTTTTCCTGAACAATGCCACCCCATGTCTTGTGAGGTGGTAAGGTTTCACATTTGTCTCACACAATGGGCCAGTTTGGGGTTAGTTTGGTATATACATTTTTTAAAAGATTTTAGGTAATAATCAGTTTATAAAATAAGGTTATAAACTAATTATGTGATAATTAATAAAATTATCTACATATATTATTTAAAAAGTTAAATGATTTATTAAATAGGTTATGAAACTAAAAATATACACTAAATAATTTTATTAGTTGTCCCATAATTGGTTTGTAGTCTTAAACTTTTTTTTTTTTTCTCATACTTTTTTGGTTTTTGATGTATGAACTTCTTATCAAAAATATATTTCTTTCTTATCAAGAATGTGTGAAAGATAGAAACTTTAAATTTAAAAAGGAGGCAAAAAACAATGACCATCAAATTGAAGCCGGAGATGGAGGCGTGATGAGTGGGATTTGAAGCGCGGCTTTTTTGGACTTTAATCTCCTTTGTTTTCCTTTCCTTCCAGCCCTTTATCTTTTTTGGACTTCTATGCTTTATCCTTCAAATCCCAATCATCACACCTCCATCTCCGGCTTTAATTTGATGATCATTGTTTTGTGCCTCCTTTTTTAATTTAAAGTTTCTATCTTTCACATATTCTTTTCCACTTATATTCTATTGCACTTTCCCCTTTATCTATTAAATGTATTTCAATCTTCTCTTTTATCTATTAAATTGAGCAATAACCCTTTTATGTAGTGGAAATTAGCAAATTACCCCCAACCTCTAACTTTATGTTAACACTGGTAACTCTAGTGACAAATTGATTAAATTACCCTCATGGATTATGTGCTTCATTACGCATAAATTATTAAAAATAAATAAAAACCCGGAATTTAAAAAACAAAACTCAGAATTTATAGATCAAATTCTCATCCAAACCAATGGAGGAAAAAAAAAAATTCCACAAACCTTCAAGATGGCAAACCAAGGTGAATGCTAGCTAATGTTGATACTGAACCTAATTTAGATTGTAAAAAACAGAAACCTTGCTATGTTGAAATTCAGAAACCGAATTGGAATTTCATTCTAATTAAGTTAGAGTACATGCCACAATTCAAGAAAAAATATTCTCTAATCTAAATCAATACAGTTCAAGAACCAAAAAAAAAAAAAAATCCAATCTAAATCAAGAAAACATCAAATTTGATTTTCTTGCACCTCTTTTTCAATCTTCATGACCCTAGAAATCCAAGCTTCACATACTTGAGTGACCTGCTTTGTCTTTGCTTGAGCCAATATATCATCCCTCCTAGCATACAGCTTCTTTGCTTGCTCTATTAACCTTTCATAGTTGTTTTCTAGATCATTATCAACTTTGCGACTCATGCCATGGAAAAGCTCTTTCCCATATTTGTAGACCTCATCCCCTAACCTATACCAGAAGCTGCTGCCCCCAACATATCTGTGTTTCAACAAAGAGGAAGTTAAGACATTAACAAACTCAAAATTCAAAATGACGAATGGCTTCTCAGTTTAGAGAAGTAATAATTAAAATACGTAACAACACAAACAAGGATGTGGTTAGTCAAAAGATGCTAACTTGATTCCGCAATCGTGTTAGTAGACAAACTCACATGGTTATATTACGAAATTAAAGCAAAAGTTTTCACAATCTCATGGAGGACCTTTAGACATGGAGCCTATTTTTAATCAACAACAAAAACCAAGCCTTAGTCCCAAAATTATGACATCAGCTATGGATCCTCAATAGATTAGTTAAGGTCGGCCACATATATTTTTACCTACTATTCTATTCTATCCCAAGTCACACTCTCTGTCACTCTCTTTTTTTCTATTTCTATTAATCTTATTTTTGGCTTTCTTCTACATTTTTTCGTTCCCTCAATTTTAATCAACTCATTCTTCCTCGTAGATGCATTAATCGCTCTCCTTTGAACATGACCAAGCCATCTCAAGTTACATTTTTAATCAATGCAGATTTGTTCATTCATGGGCCTATGTCCCTTTTTTTTCTCTTTTTTTTTTTCAATTCACATGTATTTACATTGTTTGGTTACAAGCTCAACTTAATTCTTGGATAAACTTATTGGTTTGGCTTGCTTTTAATTTGTGGGACCCGTGGGACCCCTTTTGTTATGTGCACCAATAAGAAGCAGCCACATCCATGGTGTGAATTTAGCAGATCTAGATTTTAATACCAAGCCTCTAAAATAACAATTATTTTCCTTTTGTTGTAAAATTAAAGAGATAGCATTAGAAATGAAAAAGAGAAATTCTTTTTAGAACTTTTTTATAAGGTGGTCATCTATACCAGAGAGAATTCTCTTATGAAATTCTAAGATTTCTTATATTTCTTAACCACCTCTCTCTATATATATATATATGAAATGGGTTCAAGTTACACCCGGTGTAACTCTTAAGAAGTTACACCTTTTTTAGACCGTTGATCTATAATAGATCGTACGGTAGAGGTGATTTGTTCTTACACTTCATTAATTATCTCCTATTTTCTCTCCCTCCCTCTTCTACTTTACCTAAATTCTCTATTTTTTCTCTTTCCTCTCTCTTTCAGTTCAATTCTATTAAAACTACTCTTTCTCGTCCTCACCATTGTCAATCATCTCCAAATAGATATAGAAATGATATAAAATAAAAATAAAGAGAATTTTTTTTGGGCTGAATATCAAAATCTATTAGAAGCAAAAAAAGGAAAAAAGAAAAAGAAAAGAAAAAAGCATAGAATGAAGAAATAAACGGCGATGCCTTTTCCATGGCAGTGGTAAAGATGGGATTTATTTGCATTGTTGTTGTGGCAGCGTTATCATCAAACCAATAACACTAACAAAGAAGAAACATTATTCAAAAAATCTTGAAAATCGACATTAAATAAGAAATTGTTTTCAAACATAAAGTTAAACGAAAAACGTAATTGCTTAATTACCCATGCTGAATTTTGTTCCAATCTGATACTTTCTGAACTTTATACAGTTCTATCACATTTCAAGCTGCTATAGAGAAAAACGAGTATGTCAGGTACTTCTTTTTCATTTATCTTGTAAAAAGAGAAACGTGTATGTCATATACTTCTTTTTTATTTTTTATTTATTTGTATATACTCATTTGATTGATTGCAACGTGATGATTTGTACTTTTGCTAATTTTTCTTCAATTTTTGGTACTGTTCTTCAATTGTGCTTCAGCAGCATTGGTTTGATGATAACGCTGCCACATAGGGCCGGCCCTAGGAATTATGAGGCTTGGGGCGGTCCAAAAAAATGAGGCCTTCTTATATTAAAAAAAAAAAATCATTGAAAAATATCTCTACGCACAATTTGTGCTGCAAAATTACTAATTAGACTTGTATATTCAATATTCTCTAACAAATCTTATTCAATAGATAATATGGCTAATCCATTTAATCTTTCTTGTAACATAGTTGATCGCAAGTAAGATTTGTATATTCAATAGATGCATTTAGAAAACAATTCAAATCTTTGATAAAATTAAGTATATCAGTCATGTCCTTTTTTCTTTTGGTAAAATCTCTTATAATACTTTTAATTGAAAATAAATCATTACCATCAAGATCAGAAAAATTATCATGTTTTAAAAATCCTTCAAGATCAACACAATACTTTTTCAAATTATCATAATCCAATGAAGTTAGCTTCTTCACATCAAATAAAAACCCAAAAATGTTCTCATATATTTGAAATTGTTCAAACCTATTTTTTAAAGAAGAAAGAGCTTGATCTACTATATATATAAAATAATTAACTCTAAAAGATTCTTCAGGTGATTGTTCAATCTCAGTATTATCATTCTCATCAAATTGTTTTTTCCTACGAAGTTGACATTTTTTACGAAATACAGGATCAATTCTCATCAAATTGAGTCAATTGCTCTATTCTTCTTTTTTTTTTTTTAGTTTATCATATCCAGATTGAAATTTTCTAGGTTTCATTTTTACTCTAATACAAAAACAATAAATTAAATGAAAATAAAAGAATAATTTAGGTGTGAAACAATAGAACCTGATTTGAAGGCTGAAGCAATAATTTAGCTGTTCCGTTTAGGCAATAGAAACAATGTATAAAACCTGAAAAAAGAAAAAAGAAAAAAAAAATGTTAGATGTTAAGAGCACAATAATAAAAATTATATATAAAAATAAAATAATCATAAACTATTATATAAAAGATGTATTAAATACATACCTCAAAAATCAAAACTCAAACTTGATGGAGATTTGAACTTCTCACTTTCAGAATAAGATGAGAGAGAGAGAGTGATAAAAGAAATAGAGATTAGAGAGTAAAAGATGAGAATACTAGAATAGAAGAATAGAAGTATCGTATAAACGTGATGACGGCTAAGTTATAGAGAAAGTGAAAAGTTTACTTACTTTTATGTTTTTTAGGGTTACATAATTTTAGGACTTGGGCTAGAAGAAATAAATTATTATTGGGCTTATTTTAAAGGTTTGTTTAAAGTAGATGGGCCTTTCTAATTTTTTGTATAGGGTTATATTTTTTTTTTTTTTTTTTTTTAGGCCTTTCAAAATTATAAAGGCCTTAAAAATTTTTAGGATGAGGCATTTTTTTAAGGTGAGGCCTGGGGCGGTCGCCCACCTCGCCCTTGCCCAGGGCCACCCCTGCGGCACAACAACAATGCAAATAAATCTCATCTTTACCGCTGCCATGGAAAAGGCATTGCCGTTTACTTCTTCATTCTATGCTTTTTTTTCCTTTTCTTTTTTTCTTTTTCTGCTTCTAATAGATTTTGATATTCAGCCCAAAAAAAAAATTCTCTTTATTTTTATTTTATATAATTTCTATATCTATTTGGAGATGATTGACAATGGTGAGGATGAGAAATAGTAGTTTTAATAGAAATGGACTGAAAGAGAGAGGAAAGAGAAAAAATTGAGAATTTAGGTAAAGTAGAAGAGGGAGGGAGAGAAAAGAAGAGATAATTAATGAAGTGTAAGAACAAATCACCTCTACTGTACGATCTATTATAGATCAACGGTCTAAAAAAGGTGTAACTTCTTAAGAGTTATACCGGATGTAACTTGAACCTATCTCTATATATATATATGGTTTTAAGTTAATACTATGGTGTTCTACTTACTATTAATAATTCACGTGTTGGCAGGCTGAATCCGACACAATAATTCAGTCCACCTACCATTTGCATCCAGATGCAATGTTTCGGAATATTTTATACATAACACCTTTCCCTTTTCGTCAACTTTCAGATTAATAGGGGGAAATTTGAGAGAGATAGAGAGAGAGATGTTGAATGTGTTAATGGAATCGCGCCTTCCGGGGTTCATATTTAGCCCATCGGACGAAATGCTCATAAACCACTACCTGAGGCTGAAGAATGAAGGTCGTGATTCCGAGGTCCAAGGAATTGCCGAAGTTGACTTTTACAGAGTTGATCCCTGTGAATTGCCTGGTACTTTTTTTTGTTTTTGTTTTTGGTCTCTCTCTCCGATTACTATGTTTTCCTAATATTTAACTGTGAATTTTATCCCATCAATTATTATTTTTATTTATTTAAATAATTTCAAATTCAGATTTGTCTTTGATGAAGTCGGATAATGAGTGGTTCTTCTTCCACCGGCTTGATGACAAACAGAAGAATTCCTATCGTGTGAATAGGGCCAATAAATCCGGCTTCTGGAAAAGCACCGGTAAGGATCGAACCATCAATTCCTGGGAGTCGGGCCCCGATAATACCAGCTCGATTGGTATAAAGAAAACCTTGGTTTTCTACAATGGCAGGGCACCCAACGGTGTGCGCTCCAACTGGATCATGCACGAGTATCGTGCCACCGGCCCTGGCCAGGTAGGAGCTAGGACTACAATTCTTTTACATATTATATGGAATGCTTTTGCAGTTTTGCTCTTGGTTATTGGTCAAACTGTTAAATTACAAGTTTTTGTTCTGTACTCCAAGACTAACTTTGATTCTAGTCTGGAAATCGTGGGCATGATTTATACGTGTGACGTTCTTATATATATATCTCTTGAATTTAATACATCCTCCTTGCACATTATGCAGGATGGCTTTGTTCTCTGTCGTTTGTCCAACAAGACAGATCATAAAGAAAAAGACTTTGCTTACTCCTCTCCTAGTAGTACCAAGTCCATTCCGGACAAGTATTTCTCTCCTAGTAGTGCCATCATATCGTCAGATGGAATTCAAGAAACAACAATGTTTGATAACCAAGATGCAGATTCATTTGAAGGTACAAACCAATGATGGACTGATAGTATACAACATGGTCCCTAATGATATGATATTTATAGAATTTACAAAACATTTTAGCAAGAGAAATGTTCTTTGAATTATAATTTTACCATCCGATAAAATTTTCTCTAAAATGTTTCTATTTCAATGACAAAAGAAAAATACGTTAAAAAAGATAACCCTCATATGAACAAAGACTCATTATTATTTTTTTATTTTTTATTTTTTTCTCAACTCAACTCAGCTCAACTAAGCCTTGATTTCAATTAAATTAGGGTTCGCTATGGATTGTGATCAACAAATCAGGTTGGTCACGTGTATTCTTTTTTCTCATTTTATATTATGTAAAACCATATTCTCTCATATTCCATTAACATTCTCCTATTTAGCTAATTTTCTCCTGCAAGCTTTTGGAATCATATTCATTAGTTAGGATCATAATTTTACATCGATTGTCTTTGACCTTAGATATCCTATTTCTGGGTTTGAACTAGTTGTGTGCTTTGGTGATTGGTATTTTGTAAGTGGAAGTTTTCTTTGACTTCTATTATCAGTAATTGCAGATATGTAATGTGGTATAATGACTAATTTGTTCTCTGAAATTTGCTGAAGATAATATATTAGAATTAACCGTCTTTAGAAGAAGTAGACTTACGTAGACATAGAGGTGCTCTAACACTCAACAATTTTCTCTTCTGAGTTTCTCCAATTTCTATTTCTTTTTCCTGATTGCATATATGCATCACCCATTTATATTCATTGTGTGTCTCTCCCTCTCTATAAATGCAACAACTTCTTCAACCCAAACTAAAATTAAACCAGTAGCATAAGAGGGACAGAGAGGACCTATGATGGGGAATTAAGAAGCACAACACCAAAACAACAAAACGCATCAACCCAAAGCATAGCTGCCAAAAAGACAGAAACTCATCAATCTAAAGAAGAGTTGCAAGAAAGAAGAAAATCGAAAAGAGAGAGTAATCACTTCATTTTTTTGTGTGGGTAGTGATAGAGTAATATAGTTGATTCAGTTAGACATTGTCTGTTACAGCTGTTATAGGTTCTGTTGATAGGTTATTTCTGTTACAGATAGTTAACAGCATTATAGTATCTATCACATTGTATAAATACAGGAAGAGTCTTCCTTATTGATAAATTAAGCAGAGTATTATTCATTCCTATCTACATTTCTTTCCTTCTCAATCCTTTCTATTTCTTGTTCTTGTGTACTTTCTGCTTACACTTTCATGGTATCAGAGCAGTAAGATTCTTGACCACCATGTCTACTGCTACTTCTAATACTCAAACACAAACACCTTTTTTTCTTTTATCCAACATTTCCAACTATGTTACAGTGAAGCTTGATCATACGAATTACCTGATGTGGAAATTCCAGATTACAGGGATTCTTGACGCTTACTCCCTTCTTGATCATCTTGAAGATCCAACTTCTTGTCCTCCCAAGTTTGTCCTCGAGACACAGGAAGTTAATCCTCTCCATCTACAATGGAAAGCAAGAGATAAAACTCTTTTTTCATTACTCAGCTCCACACTTTCTCCTTCAGCCATATCTTTGGTCATGGGTCAGACCACTGCTTCTGGAATCTGGAAGGTAATTCTTAACAGGTACACATCGATCTCTCGCTCAAGTATTGTGAATCTTAAGCGTGAACTCAATAGCATCAAGAAGAATTCAGATTCTGTCACTCAGTACCTACAAAAGATCAAAGAAGCACGAGACAAGCTGATCAGTGTAGGTGTTTTAATCGATGACGAAGAAATTTTACATCTAGTTCTTCAAGGATTGCCTTCTGAGTTCCATTCTTTCACATCTGTCATGTTAACTAAGAATGAAGCAGTGCAATTTTGAAGAGTTACATACCTTGATGAAAACTGAAGAAGATCTGCTCAAAAGTGCCGTAGATAATTCAAAGGAGATAGCTCATATGGCTATGGTGGCCAACAAGCATTCTCAGCCGAGCTTCAATTCTTCTTCGCAGGCCCAATTTCATGGAAACCGAGGTTGAGGCCGAAATCAGCAGTTCAACAATCGTGGGAGAGGTAATGGGGGGCGTTTCAATGCTCAAGGGAACTTCAATACCCGTGGAGGTACTCCGGGGAATTTCAGTGCTGGGAATTCTTTTTCCAATTTCTGTCCGAATTCACAAAACCCCCAATCTTGGAATCAAAGCCCTAGCTCTCGTCCAATTTGCCAGATCTGCTACAAACCCGGTCACACAGCACTTGATTGTTACCAACGCATGAACTATGCGTATCAGGGCCGTCATCCTCCGGCCAAGCTCGCTGCCATGGCCACCGCCACACCGCCCGATTCCAACCAAACCACCTGGATATCTGACATCGGTGCCACCGACCACTTCACCCCTGACCTCCACAACCTCCCAGATAATCAAGCCTACACGGATTCACAACTCGTCTCCGTTGGAAATGGTAATCAGCTTCCCATCTCCCATATTGGTAATTCTCAACTCCAAACTTCAGCTTATCTCTTTAAACTTCGTAAAATCTTGCATGTTCCTTCTATGAAATCAAACCTTCTTTCTGTGCAACGATTCTGCCGAGATAATCACTGCTCCTTTTCTTTTAATGCGTCTCGTTTTCAGATCCGAGATTGTCATACGGGGAAGCCTCTTTACAACGGTTTGAGTAAAGATGGGCTTTACCCCATACATGGTCTCTCTCTCCCTTTCTTGAAATCACGGCTTTCCTCTGCTTCAAATCTCTCCAGCACTGCTCAGTCTTCTTTTTCTGCTCCTCGGGTCTCATACACAGCTTGCCGTCCAGATGCTTGTTCTAAAGTCTCTGAAGCTAGTCTCTGGCACATGCGGCTTGGTCATCCTCACACACGCGTGTTGTCTCATGCCTTAAGTCATCATTTTAATCACCCATTTTCCCCTTCTCACACATTCTGTAAACATTGTGTAATTGGAAAAATGACTCAATTACCTTTTTCCCCTTCTACTTCTTGCACTAAATTTCCATTACAACTTGTACATAGTGATGTGTGGGGTCCTTATCCAATTACTTTAATAAATGGTCATCGTTATTACGTCATTTTCGTTGATGATTTTACTAGATTCACACGGTTTTTCCCATTGAAACACAAGTCTCAAGTTCTTTCCTCATTTAAACACTTCAAAAATACCATGGAAAATCATCTTGGTACTTCTATTAAAACCTTGAGGACCGATTGTGGTGGTGAGTACACCAACAATGAATTTGGTCATTTTTGTTCCCAATCTGGTATTATTCATCAGTTTACTTGTCCTCACACGTCTCAACAAAACGGTATTGCCGAACGTAAACATCGTCATATTGTTGACATGTCTCTCACTTTGATTTCCCACTCTTCTCTCCCTTTTCAATATTGGACCTATGCTTTTTCCACGGCAATTTTTCTTATTAATCGTCTTCCATCTTTAAGTCGTGGTTCAGTCTCACCTTGGGAATCTCTTTTTGGTCACTCTCCCAATTTCTCAATTTTTAAAAGTTTTGGTTGTGCTTGTTTTCCACTCTTACGTCCTTACTCAAAACACAAATTTAGTCTTCGTTCGAAAGAATGCATTTTTCTTGGTTATGCTTCCAATTCAAAAGGCTATCTTTGTTTGGATCCTATTACTTCTCGTACTTACATTTCTCGCAATGTTATTTTCAATGAGTCTCATTATCCATTTTCTTCTTCTAATGTCTCCCCTCCACCTTCCTCATCTTCTAACACAAATACTTGGCTAAGCTCCCTTTTATTTTTTCATTCATGTCAACCACCTTCAATTTTGGGCCCAGCACCCACTCATCCTTTTTGCCCCAGCACAACACCCTCACTTTTGGGCCCGGTTCCTACTTCAAACTCCTCACAAAGCCCGTTGCCTCCCTCACCTTTCCTCCATCCATATACATTACCTTTGGGCCCTCTCCCACTACTACCCGAGCCCACTCCTTTAGCTGAGCCCGTTTCTGCCCCTACTTCAACAACCGAACCCGCTTCTTCAGATAATATCCCAAACCCAAACCCACGTCTTTTTTTCCCCTTCTTCTTCTTCTTCTTCTTTACCAATTTCTGCTACCCCTGTACACCCATCTGCAGCTTTACCTTCTCATCCTATGCAAACACACTCTAAATCCGGAATTGTCAAAAAGAAAGTTCTTGCTACTTCAACCACCACCAACTATCTTCAAACCAAACCACCTACATATAAGATTGCCTCCCAAATCCCTGAATGGCGTGCGGCCATGGCTTCGGAGTTCGACGCCCTTCAACGGCAACACACGTGGTCTCTCATTCCTCCGTCCAATGATCAAAACCTCGTTGGGTGCCGTTGGGTTTACAAGATCAAGCGCAACACTGATGGCTCCGTCTCTCGGTATAAAGCTCGCCTCGTAGCCAAGGGGTTTCATCAGAAAGCTGGGGTTGATTTCGCCGAAACTTTCAGCCCTGTGGTTAAACCACCCACGGTTCGTATCATCTTGTCCCTGGTTGCTCAGAATCATTGGCCTCTCCGGCAACTTGATGTAAGTAACGCTTTCCTTCATGGTTTCCTCAAAGAGAATGTATTCATGGCTCAACCCCTTGGGTTTGTTGACTCGGCACAACCCTCACATGTGTGTAAATTGCACAAGTCTTTGTATGGCTTAAAACAGGCACCCCGTGCCTGGTTTGAACGTTTTACATCTCACTTGCTCACTTTGGGGTTTACTGCTTCTCTTGCTGATGCATCTTTGTTTGTGTTACATACTGGATCCACTACTGTGTACCTCTTGCTTTACGTTGATGATATAATCATCACGGGCAATAACTCTACTGTGGTCTCTGATGTTATCTCTCAGTTATCTACTACCTTTGAGCTTCAAAGATTTAGGCCCATTGCAGTATTTTTTAGGCCTTCAAATTGAGTACAAGTGAGTTGGTTTATTTGTTCATCAACAGAAAATACCTTACTGATCTTCTTCATAAATTTCATATGCCTGACTGTAAGACTGCTCCTACACCTATTGCTACTACTACCCCTCTCTCTACTGATAGCAATGATGTTCTCAGTGATCCAACTCCTTTTCGCAGTCTGGTTGGTGCCCTTCAGTATGCTACCTTCACTCGCCCTGATATTACCTTCGCTGTCAATCGGGTCTGTCAATTTATGCACAAGCCCTGCAATGCTCATTTTGTTGCGGCAAAACGGATTCTTCGTTACCTCAAGGGTTCCTTACATAAAGGTGTCCTGTTTCAACCAGGCCCTCTTGCTCTTACAGCCTTTACGGATGCTGATTGGGCTGGTGACCCATCAGATAGGCGTTCTACTTCTGGGGTTGTTGTCTTTCTTGGTCATAATCCGATTACCTGGCTTGCTAAGAAACAACACACTGTTTCTCGCTCTTCCACTGAGGCTGAGTACCGTTCTCTTGCCACTGGTGCTGCTGAGCTTGCTTGGCTTCGTCAGGTTCTTTGTGATCTCAAGCTATATTTGCCTTCTGCTCCTCTCATTTGGTGTGATAACACCAGTGCTCTTGCCTTGGCTTCTAATCCTGTGTTTCATGGACGTACGAAGCATATTGAGGTTGACTACCATTTTGTTCGTGAAAAAGTAGTCCGTGGTGACCTCTTACTTCAGTTTATCTCCACTCATGATCAGCTTGCTGATATTTTTACCAAGGCTCTCCCATCTACTCGGTTTCACCAATTATGTTCCAAACTCATGGTTTGTTCCACTGACCATCAGTTTGAGGGGGGATGATAGAGTAATATAGTTGATTCAGTTAGACATTGTCTGTTACAGCTGTTATAGGTTCTGTTGATAGGTTATTTCTATTACAGATAGTTAACAGCATTATAGTATCTATCACATTGTATAAATACAGGAAGAGTCTTCCTTATTGATAAATTAAGCAGAGTATTATTCATTCCTATCTACATTTCTTTCCTTCTCAATCCTTTCTATTTCTTGTTCTTGTGTACTTTCTGCTTACACTTTCAGGTAGAACATGGACTGAATGAGAGAGAGAAAAGGAATAGATAAAGAAGATGGGGAGAAAAGAAGAGTCAAAAAAGGGAGGGAAAGGGTGGAGAAAGAAGAATGGTAAGGTGGGGAATAATAGAGAGAAGAAGAGCCAAAAGGGAGGGAAAGAATTGGAAACAGGTGTCTGATGCAATGCTGCGGGTGATTTGTTTCCAACTCTTGCATGGGAAAACAAATGTAGAAATGGATTTTCTTATTTGGGTAAATATAGTGATTGATTTTCATTTTTTGGATAACAAAAATATTTAGTCGGTGAATTTATAATCAAACTGAAGAATAGAGCTAATTGGATTTCAAGAAGAAGCCAAAAAGGTGGAAATAGAGAGAGCCTAGCAGTAACGTGAATTAATTGGGAAAACTGAAAAATTGGAGAGAAGAAGCCAGAAAGGCCAAAATAGAGAGAGCCTAGCAGTAACGTGAATTAATTGGAAAAAGTGAGAAAAAAAATGATTGCATTTATGGCATTAATGGGATGTTTTATAGGACCAAAAAAAAAAAATTCGAATGACTCTGTGACCTTCCAATTTATGATGGAGAGGATATTTGAATTGTTGTATAAACGCATTGAATGGGGAGGGTGTAATTGGTAAGCATTTAAACCAAAAATAAAAACAGGTGGTAATTGAGTGGAGGGGGAAAAAGAAATTAAAAAAAAAAAAGAAAATAAAAGAAAAAAAAAATGGTTTTGGGAAGATAGTCTAATGTGGCATGTATTGGGAGAAGTCTGAAATAAATTGGAGGCCTTGCCTATTAGATTTTATAGATTGTATAGATGTTTCATTTTAAAATGAAGGACTAGTTAATCAATTAGGGATACTTGGTGAATCTCACCATTTACTTATTCAATATAAATCCTTTTGAATCTTTTATTTTTATTTTATAGCAGAATCCCTGACAGATATTGTTTTTGACAGATACTGTTATTGACGATTTTTGTGAATCTAGATGGGAAAGTGAAAGTTTTAAGGGTTTAGAGCTTGAGGAACAACAACTACATGTTCTTGAACCTAAAGATGTTCAAGCAGTTCAGATACCTACATCCGGTGGGCAGATGGGATTTCAGTGTGATAAGACATCCTTTTGGATGGATTTCAACCTGACTTTTGGATGGAACCTGAAGCAAGTGAGCAACATGGATTACCTACATCTACTGGACAGATGGAATTTCAGATTGAAGACGTTGGGATGGAACCTGAAGCAAGTGAGCAACATGGATTACCTGCATCTACTGGACAGATGGAATTTCAGATTGAAGACGTTGGGATGGAACCTGAAGCAAGTGAGCAACATGGATTATTTCTCATGCAGGGTGGTTTAGGATTAACTAAGCCGCCAAAGGATGAGGATTGGGAAAACACCAAAGAGATTTGCTTGATGGAGAATGAGTTGTCTGTTTTACCTGAGAATCCAAGGTGCCCTATGCTCTTAGCACTGTTCCTTCAAAGAAACTACAAATTGAGAGTGATTCCTCCCTCATTTTTTGATTACATGCCTGCTCTCAAAATCCTCAACTTATCCAGGACCGGTATCAAGTCCTTGCCCGATTCCATTATCAGATTGGTTAGCCTCAAAAGACTGTTTCTAAATGATTGTCATCGTTTTCTGAGGTTGTCGCCCAAAGTTGGAGAACTCAAGCAGCTTGAGGTTCTTGATCTTGAAGGGACAGAGATTATGGACTTACCTCAGGAGATTGAGAAGTTAACTAATCTGACATGCTTGGAAGTTTCATTTTATGGGTATGCGAGTGATGGTAGCCGGAGAGCTGTGCAGTCAAATGCAGTGGTTCCTTGTGGGGTAATTTCTGCACTGTCTCAGTTAGAGGAGTTGAATATTAATGTGGATCCAGATAACGAGCGGTGGGATGCATGTGTGGAAGCTATTGTTAATGAAGTATGTACCTTAAAGAGGTTAGAAACTCTTAAATTCTATTTTCCAAGGGTGGAACTTTTAAGGCACATTCAGAGGAATATCCCATCACTGTTACAATTCAGATTCACTGTTGGCCGTCATGTCAAGCGCATTATTTCTCGAGTCCCTCTTGATGTTGAGTTTGAGCTGGAACAATGGGAGAGATGCTTGAAATACATAAATGGTGTGGGTGTCCCTAGAGAAATTCAGAATCTACTCCAACATGCCACGGCATTTTTCTTGGACAGGCATGCAACTGCTAAGAAGCTATCTAATTTTGGGGTTCAAAATATGGAGAAACTAAAATGCTTAGTCATGGGGGAATGTAATGAGGTTCAAGTGATTATAGATGAAGAAGATGATTGCAATGAAATAGTATCTGAATCATCTGGTACTGAAAAAATTGTTCTTGAATCACTAGAATACCTGTATGTGTATTATATGAAGAGTTTAAGGAGCATATGGGAGGGGTCAGTACAGAAGAATTCATTATTTCTTCTTAAGTCCTTGACATTGCGCACATGTCCCCAGTTGACCACTATTTTCACACAAGGGTTGCTTGCTAACCTGTGCAACTTAGAAGAGCTTAAAGTTGAAGATTGCCCCTCTGTCAACAGCATAGTAAGCTGCAAAATCTCTGCTGAGCTTAAAACCTCTGATTTTCTCCCAAATTTGAAGAAGATTTCACTTCATTACATGCCTGGATTAGTTAGCATCTCTAGTGGTTTACACATTGCACGAAAGTTAGAGTGTTTGAGTTTTTATAATTGCCCAAATCTTAAGAACCCATTGGTTGAGGAAGTATCTAGTACAGATTTGAAGAAGATTAAGGGTGACAGGAGTTGGTGGGAAGCATTGGAGTGGAGCAATGGTTGTCCGGATCATTTGGATGAGATTTTTGTTCCAATCAACATATGAGATTGCTGAGCATTTTTAATGTTCCCTAATCAAAATTAGTTTGGCATTGCTAAAGTAGGATAATGATCACACATTTTCTTAGATATAGGTTTTCAACATGTTGATATAATGCCAATAATAAAATTTGATTTTGTTAAGTGACATGAGTTGAAAAATCACTCTTTTGACTTAGTATGATGTGATGAATGATCATATGAATGATTCTGTGTTTATGTTTCTGTTCTTATTATGATATGTTTTAGAATGTACAAGACATTTCTAAATGCTTTCTGGAAGTAATATTTAATTTCTATATGGAGACAAAGGTTTCTGTTTTTCACAAATCAAATAGAAATTCATGAAATACATAGGTTTGGCTACCCAAAACTGAAGTGAAGCAAGATTGCTATCTTATATGGTATAAACTTAAATGTTCAAAAGCTTTCATTATAGATTTAAGACAATCATGACCACGTATGAGGAAGGTTTCAGTCCAACATTCACGTAATCACAAATACTAAACAATCACACATTCACACGTTATCTTAAAAAGAAAAGATCATGAAAATTTAAATATTACAAACCCACAGTTTGTGGAGCAGACATTTCTAGCATTAACTTATCCAGAAGAACTGCTATGAAGAAGATTGAAGCCTTATAGACCGCAATCTTTTTTCAATAGCATCATCCTGCCATACTAATGTACTCCACCAGGATTGATTGGCTTCAATACATCTCAAATTGATTGCATTCTCATTGTTGAAGGGCAATCTTGTCAACATCTAGCACATGGATATCTTAATACTCTCTAAAGATGGCCATTTTAGTGAGTCATCTGTCCAATTTCTTTTTGCTTTTGGAAGATCAGAAAGCACTACCATCTTTAATCTTGGAAGCGTGTCAGGTTTCAACCCATTATTCTCAGACTCTGTGATGCCTTCCATATTCAATTAGGATCAGTGATGCCTTCCATATTCAATTTTAACCAATCTGCAATTGTGTGTTGCAACTTTTCTAAACTCCAATCCTTTGACACAATTACCCAAATAACAATATCAAACAGTTTAGCAATAACTTCATTGTTATACAAGTTCTGCATTATGGTTGTCTTCTTGATTGCCGCCATTCCCCAAAGTCCAATTCTTTTAACATTCTTATCTTGTAGATGGCCCTGTATTTCTTCAGTAGTGAGTGGAGAAATGGCTTGTCTTCTATTTTGAGTCCATGGATAATTATCACACGCTCTGGAAATTTCTCAACCACCATTTCTATTTGAAACTTTCCCTTTAACCAAAGATTATGCAATTTCTCGCACTTCTCTGCCATGCTTTTGTTAAGTTCTGCCCGTGACTCACTTGACCCATTCCAAAGCTTGTTAAAAAATGCTTTTTTTTTTTTTTTGAAAAATACTGATTCAAAATCTTCTTTCACAAAGACGATTTTTCCCATGAAAATCGTCTTTAAGAAAAACGACTTCTGATTTCGTCTTTGTCCAAATTTTTCTTAAATTTAAAAAACAGTAAAGACAACTTTTAGATAAATTTTTTTGAAATCAGACGTGAAAGTAGTCTTTACAAAAAACGAGCTTTGACCAAATTTTTCTTAAATTTAAAAAACCCATGAAAGTCGTCTTTTGATTTTTAGATTTTTTTTTATTATTATTATTTTTTTTTAAATCAGAGGTGAAAGTTGTCTTTACAAAAGACGACTTTTGACCAAATATTTTTTAAATTTAAAAAACATGTGAAAGTCATCTTTTGTAAAGACGACTTTTAAATAATTTTTTTTGAAATCAGACGTGAAAGTTGTCTTTACAAAAGCCGACTTTTGACCCAATTTTTCTTAAATTTAAAAAACACGTGAAAGTTATCTTTTGTAACAATCAGAAGTAGTCTTTCTTTAAGACGATTTTCATGGGAAAAATCGACTTTGAAATAGACAATTTTGAATCGGTCCATTTTTCAAATAAATATCATAAGATTCATGTTTAATCCAAAAAAAAGAAAAAAAGCAAGTTTGGCCTTCGATGAAGCACGAGTACTCCTAAAATGGTGCCGTACCCATACTGGGTGCTTATCGGGTATTGGTATCCCTAGGCAGTGGTGGTTCCAGGAATTTTTTCCAAGGTATTCATTACAAAACTTGAATATAACATCATAAAAAAAAAAATTAATAATAATAATACATGAATCTTGCGGTATAGAAGAATTTGGTCTGCTATTATAATCATTGTTTATCTTGGGTAGAAGATTAATCTTTTGGTATAAGTGATTTCTTTATCAGAAATTTTTCCATCGTACTAGCAAAAAAAATAAAAAATAAACTATAAGACATTCAACACGTGATGTGCGGATAAATAGACAAAAAGAATTTAATTTAATTAATATATGATTAATTAAATTAATAATTAAATACTATTATTTCAGTTGTTAATATTAATTACAAAGTCATAAGCCACAAAGTGAGAAAACCACAAACAACCAAATAAATTAACCACAAATCAAAGCACAAACCCACACAGTGGACACAGTAAAACTGTGAATTGAAACAAACAAACCATCACATATCAAACTATCACCAGTTGTTATTTGGGCTTATTTTGTTATTATGGTTGTTGTTTGAGTTAATTTTTTGTTGTTATTTGGGCTTTTGTTTTTTTTGTTGGGTTAAGTGGATTGAGTTTATTAGAATCATGGTGTTCAAAATTTATTTGAGGGTATTCAAAATTTTATTTAAGGGTGTTCAACACCTATACAATACTTACATAAATTATTTTTTTTTTTTTCCTTTGTTTTTAACACTTCAGGGTGTCAATACATGGCGCCACCACTGCCCTTTGGGTACTTCTGCATGAGTACCTTAGGAGTACCAAAAAAAAAAGTTGAACACTTCATCAAATAAGTATGAAATAGCTAGTATTTTTTCGTTAGTCTTACCTTCAATCAAGCCTCTTGAACACTTATCTTTTATTTTATTTTGGTTTCAATGTTGAACACTTCTTTTATTTAGTCTTTTGGATCTTTATTTGTACTCTAACCACCATTTAATGGAATTGAATGTATTTTATTATCCATAATTGCTCTTAAATTCACATATGTTTAAGAAGATATGAAAAAATTAAGCATAACAATAAAAAATATATATTTAATGAATATACCTATTGTACCATACCCTAATTTTTTAGAAATTGTCATACAGCACTACCAATACCGCTACCCGAAAACTTACCCTTCTTCTAAGCCCATTCCAAAGTTGACTCAATGTCCTTTTTTTGCTTTTTTCTTTCTTGTACTTGGTTTCTAGTTCTTGCACCTCTTCTTCGCTCTTCATGACCCTAGAAATCCAAGCTTCACATACTTGACTGACCTGCTTTGTCTTTGCTTGAGGTAATATATCATCCAGCCTAGCATACAGCTTCTTTGCTTGCTCTATTAACCTTTCATAGTTGTTTTCTAGCTCATTATCAACTTTGCGACTCATGTCATGGAAAAGCTCTTTCCCATATTTGTAGACCTCATCTCCTACTGAAGTACCCACAGCAGAAGAAGCTGCGGAACCCATACCAGAAGCTGTTGCCCCCAACATATCTGTGTTTCAACAAAAAGGAAGTTAAGACATTAACAAACTCAAAACTCAAAATGACGAATGGCTTCTGAGTTTAGAGAATTAATAACTAAAATACGTAACAACTAACCACACACATAGCCGCCCCCACTCCCACTCACACACGAATGGCTTCTGAGTTAATCTTTCTTCCTCTCTCTCTCTCTCTCCTCCAAAACCATATTTCCCTCACCAATCCAACCCACAAACCATAGCATTTTGACAACACATTGCCTCTCTCTCTCCACTAAGAAGCAGAAAGCTTGGCAAGAGATACATGGAGATCCATTTCCAAGACGGTAATAAAAAAACAGGGAGATCCATGGATCAGGAGTCAATCCCAGAATTAATGGAGAGTTCGAAGTCGGAGAAAAAAAAGCACGATTATTAGCACCGACGATAATAACAGTTTATTAGTTGTGGCAAAGTCTTCTTCATCACCAGTTGCGGCAAGGTCTTCTTCATCACCATTTGCGGCAAAGTCTTCTGTTTTATAATTACTAATTTTTTTTTTTTTGTTCGTTTAATGATAGGAGGAAGATTCAGGTGAGGAAAACAATTAGAGTCCCAGCGGATCGGTTCTAATGTCGCTGATATTCCACCAGATGATGGGTATTCTTGGAGTAAATACGGTCAGAAGCTGATCAATGGGTCACCCTACCTGCGGTAACTATTATAGTCCCTCATCTCCGACGGTTTCATTATTTTCTAATTGACATTATCAATAAGTCAATTTTTCTATATAATATATGATTTTGGTAATGTTGTTTCAGTAACTATTACAAGTGTACTACGACAACGGATTGTCCGGTGAGGAAAAAGGTGGAGAGGGCACCAGATGATCCAACGATCCTTATTGTAACGTACGAGGCGCAGCACAATCACCCAATCCCACCAATGATGCAGGAGAACTTGGCGCGGTATAAGGGAGAGTGCCCCCCGCAACAGTTGCCACCACAGCCACAGGTGCAACTCAATAAATATTAGGCAATCCAAATTCTACTCCTCTTAGATATATGCATTGGATATTATTAATCTGCTAGCTTTTGATGCAAACATTATTGTTAGTATTACTAGTAGCTACTTGAGACTTGGTTGTTGAGACTGGGATATATAGTGCTTGAAATAAACTTATTTTGCAAATTTTTCCCATGAACTTGTGTGTTGTAATATCTATTTTATTATAGTGGATTGATCGAATTTATCACGTAGTTTTTTCTTCTATGTTGAATGGTTTTCCATGTAAATTTGAGTGGTTAGTTTTTTGCGTAAGTACTTATTTCATTGTTGTTTGAGATTATTCAATTTATTTTACACATAAAAATTAGTTTTACCCAACAAAGTGGCATTAGCATTTCCATGGTGAGCTTTACATTTACTTATTCGATATAAATAATTTTTAATATTTTCTCTTCCTTTCTCTTTTAACTGCAGAATCTGTGACAGATTTGGATTGGCCTGAATTAGTTGTTTCAGAAATAGAATGTATGCCAGACTTAAATTTTAAGATGACATCATCTAATTCAAGTGAACAAATGAAATCTGGAATTGAAGACATTGGGACTGATGTTTCACAAACAAGACAACATGAACGTATACAGGTTGTGGTAATGCAAACTTTAGCAGTTGGATTAATCTTTGCTTTTGATGTTAACATATTAGTTGCAAGTGCAGGCTAGATGATGCAGCTCTGGTTCCTTTAGAGAGGCAAATGAGCACCCAGAATTATGGTCATCTTGAATAATTGCTGACTAGTAGTATTTTTTATATTTGAACGTTGAGGCCGTCTTGGTTTATCTATTGTTGCCTAGTAGAATCATTTATCAAAGGAAATTCCTTTTTTAGTTCAGAATTTCAGATGTTACTCTTATAGGTACAGTTACTAATACCAAAGCATTTGAACTGGTTTTTTGCTCATACATGAAAGTTATCCTTCTATGGAAGTATTCCTATGCCATGCTTTCTGCCTTGTGATCTGATAAGGTCCTATTTGTAATTCATGCATAAAAGAATACTACTTAGTTAGTTAGTGCATTAGAATGTTGTACTTAGTTTGTTAGCTATGATTAGCTTGCTTTGGTTGTACCTAGCAGTTATTGTTGTTAGGCTATATACACTTGTACTTACTTAGTTACTCTTGGCAGCCAACAGAATTGAGGCTAAAGCCATACAACCTAACTACTTAAGGCTGATTGTACAGATGGGAACAATTATGTGAAATGATAATTGAATGCTTATTCTCAAGCTTGGAGATTGATTCTCTCTAAAGGATTGCTTGGAGGCCTAGTTCCCTTGAAGAACTACTTAGATTTCTAGTTAATTTTGAGTGTTATCTAGAGAGAACAATCAGTGTTTCATCATGATCCCAGGGAGGATAGTGATTTTTTGTTTTGGTCATCCCGGAAAAATGTACAAGTTCTAGATGGACACCATGTATATAGAACTTCATAGTTCATAATATGCAGAATGTCATATCATCTATTTTTTCTTGTAATTCTCTCTTTCTTTCCACTATGTTTTGTACATATATGGGTTACACATGCTATGCGCAGTCAGCATTTGGTTCCCCCATCAAAGCATTCTTTAGATGTAGGGAACGTGGATTAGGCTTCCTATAGCTACTTCAATATCACAAAGAGGCTTTTGATGAAATCAAACTCCAATCAAACTTATGATGTTGCTGACATGATACAGGTTCAGCCCAAATTTTGTGTGCTCTCATTGTCTAGAATTTCTTTGCAACTGTTGACCATATCATCATTGTCCACGTACTGATATTTGTGGTCTTTATTACTGTCAGATTTTGGCTATCCGCTCAAGTGTGGAGAATCTAGTTATAGATGACGAAAGTTTGGCTTACCTAGGTGACATTTGTCAACGAGCATCCTTAAGGTTTTGCTTAATCTTTAGATTTGCTGTTTGTGAGTCCCATCCCTCAAAAGGTATTTATTTACGCTTGTGTTGTTTCTTCAGGCATGCAGTTCAGCTGTTGTCGCCGTCCAGTATTGTGGCAAAAATCAAAGAGCACGACAAAATCTGCAAGGTAATTCTGATTTAGATGAATCTGTAATCTATGTGCTTGAAATTGATTGAAAAGATTGCAGAATTCTTCTACCATGTAGTAATTTTGTTTCAATTTATATGATTTATAGGAGGATATTGAGGAAGTGAGTGCACTGTATCTGGATGCAAAGTCTTCAGCAAGGCTTCTTCAAGAGCACCAGGAAAAATACATTGCATGATCATTCTAAACAATTTCCCCTAAATGTAAGGCAGTCTGAATTTGTGAAGTAGCATTTATGGTTAGTATGAGTAAAGGCGAATAGTTGATGCAAGGGAGGGGTGAAACTTTATTTGTTGCACCGTTTTTGTTAATGAATGGATATATGTATGGAACTCTTAGCTTTCAGATCCACTCATATTTACCTCCAAATATTACAAACCCGGTTCTTTAATGCGATGATCACTATTTCTCAACTTTATAGACATGTTTTATGTGAATCCGAGCGAGGCTTGTTTATTTATAGCATGGAAGTAGCCATTGCTTTATAATTTCTTCTTGACTCTTGAGCTTCACATGCTACTCTGTTAAAGATAAAGCTCAACAGCAATCCTCAACAGAAGACATTCCTCAAGCAGCAACAAACAGATAACATGCCGGATTAATAGGAGCTTAGTTTCACTTTGTATTTATCTCAACTTTGTATTTATCTCAACACCTATTGTACTTATCATTATTTTGTCAATATAAATATACTCATCCCTTGACCTATTGAAGGTAAGGCAGAAACATTCAGTAAAATACGAAGAATAAACTTCTACATGGTATCAGAGCCTCACTGACCTCTGTCTACCTTTTTTTTCCCTTCTCCCTTCTCTTAGACCTTTTCTCAAACACCATGTCTACCTCCTCTACCACTGATTCCGCAACATCCTCCTCTCTTCCTATTCCTCTCACACATATCCATCATCTCATCACTCTCAAATTAACAAGAGAAAATTATCTCTTATGGAAAGCTCAAATCATACCTTACTTAAAGGGCCAACACTTGTACGGTTTCCTTGATGGGTCACGGCCTGCTCCTTCCCAAGCCACGGCCTCTGCTGCAACTCCAGCTCTGCCTTCGTCCGATCTTCAAGCTTGGCACATCCAAGATCAAATGATCTTAAGTGCCCTTATCTCCTCTCTCTCTGAAACTATATTGGCCCACGTTGTCAATTGTCGCACATCCCGCGAAGTCTGGCTCTGCCTTGAGAAAATGTTCACCTCTCAATCCCGCGCGCGTCAGATGCAACTCCATCATCAGATCTCCACCTTAAAGAAAGGTGATTCTTCAATTGCAGATTACTTTCATAAGTTCACCACTCTGGCTGATACTTTGGCGGCCATTGAATCTCCTCTCTCTGATTATCAGCTTGTCTCCTTCTTCATGAATGGTCTTGGATCTGAATATGACTCAATGGTTACTTCTATTCAGACTCACTCTCGCCCCTACAATCTTGATGATCTCTATGGTCTATTTCTCTCCCATGAGCTTCGTCTTGCTCAAAACCAACCCACTGTGGACCTCTCCCATGCCTCGGCTCATTATGTCACTCATTCCTCCTCTCATCGTGGCAGCAACAACAGTGGCAGGGGTGGTGCTCGCAATAACTTTGGTCCAACCCGTGGTTCCTTCTCCAATTCTCAACGGAATCACCGTGGTCGTGGGCGTGGTCGAAATAACTCCAACAGACCCGTGTGTCAAGTTTGTCACAAACCGGGTCATGCTGCTCTGACTTGCTATCACAGGTTTGATAACTCTTATAGTGCTGACTCTCCACAACAAATGCACGCCTTATATGCAAGTCCTCAGGCAGCTTCTGATCTCAACTGGTACTCTGATTCTGGTGCTACCCATCACCTTACTAATGATCTGGCAAATCTCAATGTTCGTGCTGAAGAATACACTGGCTCTGAGGGTATTCGTGTTGGCAATGGTAAATCTCTTCCGGTTAAACATATTGGGACCACCCAATTTTCTACACCTACCTCCACTTTTTTATTAAATGATGTGTTACATGTTCCACAAATTTCAAAAAACTTGATTTCTGTCCATAAGTTTACTAATGATACTAACACTTTAATGGAATTTCACCCCTCTTTCTTTAATGTGAAGGATCTGGACTCCCGGAAGCTTCTGGTACAAGGGGCGAGTAAAGATGGGTTGTATCCATTCCCTGTTTCCTCCAACAAAAATCCACCTCGCTTTGCTCTTCTTGGTGAACGTGCCTCTCTTCAGCAGTGGCATTCGAGATTAGGTCATCCAGCTTTTCGTTTAGTTTCTCACATTATTTCAAAATTTGGTCTACCTGTATTTAAAAATAAATCTGAACTTTTTTGTTCAGCTTGTCTTAGCTCCAAAAGCAAGCAACTTCCCTTTTCCCTCTCTAGTTCAGAAATAAAATCTCCATTGGATTTAATTTATAGTGATGTGTGGGGTCCGTCACCCATTCTTTCTCGTACTGGTTTTCGTTATTATATTTCCTTTTTAGATGCCTATAGCCGTTACACATGGCTTTTTCCAATGCGCCATAAAAATGATGCTCTTCCAATTTTTATTAAATTTCAAAAGTATACTGAACGATTTTTTAATTGCAAAATTAAATCAATCCAGTCTGATTGGGGTGGTGAATACCGCTCCCTCAATAAATACTTTGAAAATTGTGGCATTATTCATCGTGTTTCTTGTCCTCACACTCACCAACAAAATGGTGCCATTGAACGCAAACACCGTCATCTTGTTGAAACTGGACTTGCATTATTATCTCATGCCAGTGTTCCTCTTCGTTTTTGGGAAGATGCTTTCCAAACTGCATGTTATCTAATAAATCGTCTTCCCACTCCACTCATTAACAATATGTCTCCTTTTGAAAAATTATTTCATACTAACCCTGACTACTCTTTTCTCAAAACCTTTGGCTGTGCTTGCTGGCCAAATCTTCGTCCCTATAATTCCAATAAACTACAACCTCGCTCCACTTCCTGTGTCTTTCTAGGATATAGTTCTCTACATAAAGGGTACAAATGCTTCCACATTTCTTCTGGGCGTATGTATATTTCCCGTGATGTTGTTTTTCTTGAGTCTCAATTTCCATTTCAAAACTCACCTATCTCTCCTTCTGATAGTCCTTCCATACTTGGCTCTCCATTGGGATTACAACCCCTCATTACACGGCCTGTTCTCAGAAGTGCTCCTGAAGCCCAGTTCACTGCTCCACATCACATTAATTCCCCAATAGCAGCTGCCCCTACACAGCCAGCCTCAAGCCCACTCACTCACACGGCCCAATCTCCCAATATGGACCCGGCCCCATCTCATTTAGTCTCAACCCCTCAACCCACGGCCCAAGCCCATGAGCCCGATACCCAACTTAATACCCTTGCCCCAGAAAACCCGAATCCCCTGCTCTCATCTCCACCGTCCTCAAACCCAGAAAACTCCCCGCCCCTCATCTCCACCGCCTCGTCCCCTACCCAACCTCCTCTACAAAACCCAACTCACCCCATGACTACCCGGTCCAAGAACAACATAACCCAGCCCAAAACCTTCACCGACGGCACCGTCCGTTATCCCATACCCAGGGCCCTTCTTGCCGAAGCCCATCCTGACCCCGACTCCGTTGAACCGTCAAAGTAGTGATCAAGGGTATATATATATATATATATTGTTGGATGACATTTGTGTTACCTGGTCTAAATGGGAAAGTTCACTAGTTGTGTTTTGAGCAATGATCATCCATTTTCACAATGTGGCTCTCTGAAGAGTCATATTGGTTGGGACTAGGGGTGGCAAAAAAAACTCAAACCCATTAGCTCATCCAAACCCACCCACTAATTGCCCACCCAAGTCCACTTATTTAATAAATGGGCAAATGGGTGCTAGCTCAATTAGACCTAATTAAGTTGAGTTTAATTGGGCTTTAATTGGGTTTCTTATTGGGCATCAACAAAAAGCCCAAACCCAAAAAAAATAATAATAATAAAAAAAAAGCCCAAACACGAAAATAAATAAATAAACAAAAAAAAAAAAGCAAGGAAAAATAAACAAAAAGCCCAAACCCGAAAAAAAAAAAAAAAAAAAAAATCTAAGAGGTTTTGGTCATTTTGGAGGTTCCAAGGGTATTTCAGTAATTTTTCTAAGTTTTAATTGTTTTTTCATCCTTTTATAGGCTTTAAGGGTATTTTGGTAAATATCAACTTTATTAAATGAGTTTAAATGGGTGGGTTGGGTTTTAGCTTAGATAATTGGGTTGGGTTGGGTTGGGTTTGGATAATATCTACTTTATTAAATGGGTTTAAATGGATTATTGGGTTTTAAAAACCCAATCCATTTAATGCTCACCCAAACCCACCCATTTGACACCCTTAATTGGGACCATATGAGATCAGATATAATTTTGGTGAAAATAATGGATATCTCTTGCTCGAGTTATTCACCAATTACCATAAAAGTCCAATTTCAACATCTAATGTGGGTTTGATGAAGGTGCGAAAGATGAAAAAACTAATCATTTGGTCTTGTTGGTGCATGAGAGTAAAATCCTTGGCACAAAGGTATTCTTAAAGGGTACGTATGGAGAGCATAATCATCCCAACTCTTTTCTTTTTTAGAAAAAAAAGTAGTAGGTGTTTTATTGCTTTGGATTAAAATCCCTCCGGCTTATCATCAAAATCTCATCTGGTGGGTCTTCTTCCATCCAGACTTGGTTTCACCATTGTGTTTGGGTTGTACAGTTGTTTGTTTTACCCGAGAATCCAAGGTGTCCCAAGCTATCAGCATTGTTCATTCAAAGAAACTACAATTTGAGAAGGATTCCTCCCTCATTTTTTTTATTACATGCCAGCCCTTCAAATCCTTCCATGGTGAGCTTTACATTTACTTATTCAATTTAAATCATTTTTAATATTTTTCTCTTTTTACACACTTCCATTAGTTTAATTCCTTATTCCACCCCCAATGCGTTTATTGGTATGAGACGTGACGTAAATCTAGAGATTTCAGTTTCAATCTACCATACTATTGATTTATAGGGTGTCTCATGGGCAGGAAAGTATATTTAATTTGGATAAAGACCGAGACACCACTTCCTTAATTGAAAAAAGAAAAAGAAAAAAAAAAGTCTTGCTTATCCCACTCCTAGAAAATGTAGGACTTAGGATTCTTGTCAAAAAAAGAAAAAGAAAAGTAGGACTTAGGAGTTGGTTTTTTTTTTTAATTGACCTCTTCAACAATTTGTCTTGAAGACTTGTACTCCTAGTCCTAGTAGAAAAAGGTCCTTTCACTCCTATAAAATTATGCTAAATTGGCATGAGTTGTCCGGAGTTGTGTTTTAAAAACATGATTTCAAGTGCAGAATTTTAGATAAAAGAAGAAGTTAAATACTCTTAAATATCTTTAAAACAGTAGCAATTTAAATAATTATTATTATAATAATAATATTTTGCAAAATTTTCCTATAAACTTGTGTGTTGTAATCTCTATTTTATTATAAAGGATTGATCGAATTTATGGCGTAGTTTTTTCTTCTATATTGAATGGTTTTGCATGTAAATTTGAGGGTAGTTTTTTTTTTTAAGTATTTTTTTTTTCATTATTGTTTGAGATCATTTTTGGTCTTGGGTGTACTCCCCAATGATCACTAGTTCGAGTCTCCTCAGGACCACTTACCCAAGGCAAAGCCTTGCGTCTATCGTGGTACACGTGCTAGTAGGGTGTTGCGTGTCCCCCTGGAATTAATCGAGGTGCGAGTATTTATGGAACACTGACCCGGAAACCCAAGCTTATAAAAAAAAAAAAAATTGAATGGTTGAGTAACTTATCTTCAACCCAAGAAAAAATCTGTAATAGAACGAATTAAATTTTGCCACATATACTATACTACAACTCTGTATCTGTAGATAGTCCAAAGTCATCCTTGTCTTGTCTAAACCTTCTCCAAATGTATGTTTCTCGTTAGAAAAATTAAGGACAAAATTTAAAATTCCACAACAACCCAGTCTCACTCTCACCTATCAAGAAATTTTTTATGGAAACAAATAAAATTGTAAGCTCCAAATTGTTTATTCCATTGGAGAGAAAGAAGAAAATAGTGGAATTAGTTAGGTTGTTTGAAATTCTGTTAGTGTTCGTTAAGTTAGTTTTTCACTCTCTCAATGTTTATAAAATTCTGTTATGGTCTGTTTGGATAGGGTGGATTTGGGCTCATGGATTTGGATTTGAGGGTCCAAATCCAAATTCTTTGTTTGGATGACTTAAAACCATTAGGATTTGGATTTGGGCCAAATCCATCCAGGATTTTAAAGGCCCAAATCCATGGATTTCAAATGACTTCCTAGGGTAGGAATTTCACAAATCCCCCCATTAGATGCCAACACTCAAAATAAATAAAATATCATTAGAATCTCTAAAATACATTTAAAAGCTCTAAAATGATTAAAATGCCCACAAAATACCAAATAACAAAAAAAAACCTTCTAAAAGACCGAAATAACCCAAAAATCTCTAAAATGACCAAAATACCCACAAAACTACCAACATGATAAAAAAAAAAAATACTCATGGCCAATACCCTAAAATGACCGAAATAAACTCAAAAAATAAAAAATGGCCAAAATAATCCCCAAAATACACTCAGAACACCTAAAATAACCAAAATACATACGGAACCCCTAAAATGATAAAAAGAACCCCGAAAACTCCAAAATGACCAAAATAACCTTGGAAACACCATAATGACTAAAATAATACTGAACTCCTAAAATGACCAAAATAACCTCGAAAACTCCAATATGACCAATATAACCCCGAAAACACTATAATGACCAAAATAACCTTAAAACTCCAAAATGACCAAAATAACTCTGAAAACTCCAAAATAACCAAAATAACATCGAACTCCTAAAATAACCAAGATAACCCTGAAAACTCTAATATGACCAAATTAACCCCAGAAAATACCATAATGACTAAAATACACTCAAAACTCCTAAAACGACCAAAATATCAATAAACCATCAAAATAACTCTGAAAACTCCAATGTGACCAAAATTACCCAAGAAACACCATAATGACCAACATGCACACAAAACTCCTAAAATGACAAAAAATAACCTCGAAAACTTCAAAATGAACAAAATAACCCTGAAACACAATAATGACCAAAATAATCCCGAAACACAAATATGACCAAAATAACACCGAACCCATAAAATGACCAAAATAACCCCAAAAATTGAAATAGGACCAAAATAACCCCATAAATACCATAATGACCAAAATAACTCCTAAAAATCCAAAATGACCAAAATAATATCAAAACCTTATAATGAATAAGATAACCCTAAAAACTCCAATATAACCAAATTAACCCCAGAAACACCATAATTACGAAAATACATTAGGAACCCCTAAAATGACCAAATAACTCCTGAAAACTACAAAATGACCTCGGAAACACCATAATGACCAAAATAACACTGAACCCCTAATATGACAAAAATAATCCCAAAAACTCCAAGATGACCAAAATAACATCGGAAATACCATAATGACCAAAATAAACCCAAAACACTCTAATGACCAAAATACACAAAAAAACCCTAAAATAACCCGGAAAATTCCAGAATGACCAAAATAATCTTGAAAACACTATCATAACCAAAATACACTACGAATCTCTAAAATAACCAAGATAATCCCAAAAGCTCCAATATGACCAAAATAATCCTGAAAACTCTACAATGACCAAATACACTTGGAACCCTTAAAATGACCAAAATAATCTCGAAAACTCCAATATATGGTTTTGGTATTTTATTTTTTTTCATTTTGGTGATTTTAGAGGTTTAAGGGGTATTTTGGTTGTTTTAGAGTTTTCAAGGTTATTTTTGTGATTTTAGGGGTATTTTTTTTTTTTTTCGCGGTATTATGATTATTTTTTAGGTTTTGGGGTTATTTTGGCCATTTTGAAGATTTTAGGGGAATTCTGATCATTTTAGAGGTTTCAAGGATATTTTGATCATTTTAGAGGTTTTGAGGTTATTTTGGTCATTTTGATGATTTTATGTTTTGGGTCAATTTTAGGTATTTTGGTTATTTTAGAGGTATTTTGATCATTTTAGTGGTTTAGGGGGTATTTTGGTTGTTTTAGAGTTTTGCGGGGTTATTTTGGTGATTTTAAGGGTATTTTGGTCTTTTCAAGGTATTATGATCATTTTTTTTAGGTTTTGGGGTTGTTTTGGCCATTTTGAAGATTTTTCGGGTATTCTAGTCATTTTAGAGCTTTCGAGAATATTTTGATCATTTTAAAGATTTTTGGGTTATTTTGGTCATTTTGATGATTTTATGTTGTGGGTCAATTTTAGGTATTTTCATAATTTTAGAGATATTTTGATCATTTTAGTGGTTTAAGGGGTATTTTGGTTGTTTTAGAGGTTTTGGGGTTATTTAATGATTTTAAGGGTAATTTGGTTATTTTGGTGTTTGATGGGCATTTTGGCCATTTTTTACTTTTCAAGATTGTTTTGACTATCTTGGTGATTTTAGGGGTATTTTGGTCATTTTACAGGTTTTTGGGGATTTTTTTTTTTTTTGTCATTTTAGAAGTTTCGTGGTTATTTTGATCATTTTGGTGATTTTATATATTTGGTCAATTTATAGGTATTTTGGTGATTTTAGAGGCATTTTGATCAAAAAAATAAGTTTAGGGGGGTATTTTGGTTGTTTTAGAGGTTTTAATATTATTTTGATGATTTTAGGGATATTTTGGTCATCTTAGTGTTTTTGGGGGTATTTTGGTCATTATTTACTTTTCGGGGTTGTTTTAAGGATTTTAGTGATTTTAGGGGTATTTTGGTCATTTCAGAGGTTTTGGAGAATTTTTTTTTTATTTATTTTAGAGGTTTCGGGATTATTTTGGTCATTTTGGGGATTTTATGTATTTTGGTCAATTTATGAGTTTCAAAATTCTAAATTTCAAATCCTCCCTTGTATAAATGGATCCAAACAATAAATTTTAAAATCAATGGATTTAAAATCAAGGCATTTCAAATCTATTGATTTAAAATCCAAATCCAAGTATCCAAACGCAACCTCAGTTTTTGTTGCGAAAAAAGATTTTGATTCATGGGGATTGATCATGGCATGGCCGAAAAGCCAAAGTCAATCTCTACGCTATCTTCGGGATTTATGCGAAAGCCAAAGCATACTCTTTCCTCGAGAATCATGTCATGGCCGAACAAGCCAAAGTCAAAGCCTACGCCGCCTTCTTCGCCGGAAACTTCTCCGACGCCGTGCGCCACTTCTCGACGGCGATGTCTGTTGGCCCTACCAACTACCTCCTCTTTTCAAACCGATCCGCCGCCTATGCTCGCCTCAACAAGTTCTCCGAGGCTTTGAGCGACGCAGAGAAAACCGTGAAGCTCAAGCCAGACTGGTCCAAGGGTTATTGCAGGCTCGGCGCGGCTCACCTCGGCTTGGGCCGCTTCGACGACGCGGTCATTGCGTACAAGAAAGGTCTCGAGTGCGACCCCGACGACGAGGCGCTGAAATCAGGCTTGGCCGACGCCGAGTACGCGGCTTCTAGGTCGCGAGCTGAGCCGGAGAGAAAGGCACTGGCGCGGAAGGAAAGGAATTGGGAAATTCGGCGTTTGGGATGAAGGATTTCGATGCGGCGATTGCGCATTATACAAAGGCGATGGAGTTCAACGATGAGGACATTTCGTATCTGTTGAATCGGGCCCTTGCTTATTGGAAAACGGAACAGGTTTGACATCCTTGCTGGTTTATAAAAAAAAAAATTACTGGTTTAAGTTTTGCTTTTGATTGTGATTATTGCTACAATTCAGTTTTATAGAGCAGCATCAGGATTACTGGGCTGTATTAAACTGTATGATATTTGCATTTATATATTTCCAACTGCACTCTGATCCAACTTCAAATATTTTATCGTTGTTTCAGTACGAGGAATGTATTAAAGATTGTGATAAGGTTATTGAGAGTGGACGAGAGCTTAGATTAGACTCTAAGATGATAGCAATAGCTTTGACTAGGAAGGGAGCTGCCCTGGTGAAAATGGCCAAATGCTCAAAGGACTATGAACCTGCTATTGAGACTTTCCAGAAAGCTCTTATAGAGCATCACAACCTGGACACATTGAAGAAACTAGATGATGCCGAAAAGGCAAAGAGGCATCTAGAGCAACAAGGACACTTCGATCCAAAGTTATCCAATGAGGGACATGAGAAAGGTATTCCCTTCTGGAAAACCTAACTGTTGTTTTATTTGTCTTATGCATGATGTTGCGGTTTGTTTCTCTTGGTATAGTTTTCATTCCTGCAAGAAGTTTATTCCACTGTGTCTAAGATAAAAGGTATTAGGCTACAAGGCTGTTATTTTGAAGCATAAGTATAATGGTACGTGTCCTCCTTCTAGATATGGAGTGGGTGGGGGGACTCTCATTCAGTCCATTTAGTGAAGTGGAATATAATATGTGATCCAATTCAAAATGGAGGCCTGGGAGTGAAAAATCTGAGAAGATTTAATCAAGCTGTTTTAGGTAAATGGCTGTGGCGTTATGGGACGGATCGGGAGGCTCTTTGGCGGCAGATTGTGGAAGCCAAGTACGGTGGGATGTGGGGTGGTTGGTGTTCAGATGTAGGCAGGGGTCCTTATGGGGTAAGTCTTTGGAAGTATATCAGACGGAGGTGGGATCATCTCTTCCCTTTTCTTTCTTTCAAAGTGGGAAATGGAGAGAAGGTGCAGTTTTGGCATGATATTTGGTGTGGTGATAGGTCTCTAAGGGTGGTCTACCCCGGGTTATTCTCAATTGCTGGCGATAGGGATGCTTCGATGGCTGATCTTATTTCATACAGAAATGGTGTTTTACATTGAGAGTTGACCTTTTCCCGCAGTGTTCACGATTGGGAGATGGACTCTATGAATTCTCTTATGGATTTAATTTATTCTGCCAATGTGGTCGGAAATGGGGTAGATACTCTCTGTTGGCAGCGAAAATCAAAGGGGGTTTTCACTGTGAAATCCTTCTATCAAAGTCTGAGCCCTTCTCCCTCTAGGATGTTCCCTTGGAAAGGTGTTTGGAAGCCAAAAGTACCTCCAAGAGTAGCTTTCTTCTTGTGGGTTACTGTGTTAGGCAAGATCCTCACTGCTGAAAATCTGAGAAAGAGGCATATTATTATTGTTAGCTGGTGTTGCATGTGTAAAACAAATTGAGAATCCATTGACCATCTATTTATTCATTGTCCAGTGGCAAGAGAATTATGGAATGCAGTGTTCTGTACCTTTGGGGTTTTGTGGGTAATGCCGTAGACTGTAAGAGAACTGATAGAAGGGTGGCAGGGGCTTAAGCATCATCAGCTTCGGATTTGGACTGCTGTCCCTCACTGCATTATGTGGAGTTTGTGGAGGGAGCGCAATTCCAGAATTTTTGAGGATAGAGAGTTAACCATTGAGGATCTGAAATTGCGTGTTTTTTGAACTTTATTTGAGTGGATGCAAGCCACAATTGTATCTTCCTGTGATTCTTTCCAGGATTTCTCAATCTCTTGTATTGCTTGATTTTTTAGCTCCTCTAGTATATGCCTAGTATACTGGTTGGACTGGTTTCTTCAATAAAACTTATTACTTATCAAAAAACAAAAGATATGAAGTTCAATGCATTGTAAGTTTGGAATTTATAGGGTTATAGGGCATCCTATCGTTTGTCCAAGAAACAAAAATCAAACAAGCGGTAGAGAAATTAAGTCACTATTTAATTATTTTAATGTTGTTCACTAAAGCCATTGAGCTCTAGCTCAAATGGAACTTCTTTCTCCCATAGGGTATATTTGTAACTTATTAATTAAAAAAAAAAAAAAGTTGTTTACTAAAAGTTACATTAGCACTTCACATTTTTAAGAGCAATGATGCACAAACACTACTTTTGTACAAAATTCTTGAATTTTATGATTTCGATCATCACAAATTCTTATACTTAATGACATGAAAGGTCACATGAATTAACAATTTAACATACAAACAAGAAAAGAGCATTTATGGTTCTCAGTTGTGTATTTTTGAAAATCTGACAAATACATTACACATTACTCGAGGACACCCCCATGAATGTGTCCCTGAAATTTGTCTTAGCCTAAGTTCAGTCTATGGCTTCCCAGTCCCAAGCCACTCCATTGCCTTTGAACAATCCTTTCAAAGATGTGTTGTCATGGCCCAAAATGTGGGCCAAGCTCAGTGCAGATCCAACCACCCAGGCCTACCTTCAAAATAACGATTTTGTGAGGATGATGCATGAGCTGCATAAGATCTATCTCACGAACAAAAGGGTTATACAAGCGCTTGGGGTATTGTTGAACATCAACTTCAGGATGCCCACTTCTGAGGACACAGAGATGCCTAAGTCTTCGTCTTTGATGCTGCTTCCGCCAGAGAGGAAGAGAGGCGTGGAGGCTGAGCTGGCAAAGGAACCGGATCCGATGTTATTGACAGCAAAGGAGGAGGAGATGGAGAGGAAGGCGCAAGCATGGAAGGAACAGGAATTGGGCAATGCAGCATACGCTAAGAATGATTTCGCCACCGCAATTACGCATTTTACTAAGGTGATGGAGTTGGATGACAGGGACATTTCGTGTCTCATGAATCGGGCCGTTGCTTATCTGGCAATGGGACAGGTATGACAAGTCTGTTTTACAAAATTTTCTTGACTGGACTGGTTTACTTTTGATTTTGATTGTAATTATGTTTTCCTTTTGTTACAATTGAGTTTATATACTCATTGGTATTATTTTACTTGTGATTATGTTTGCTTTTGGTTACAATTGAATTTATGTAGGTGGGCTTGACTGTGTTGATGAATGTCACGATAATATGTGTGTGTAATTTGAACTATGTTGTTTTTTCTGTGTCAAATAAGCTCAAAAATAAAGATTGGTGGGGTTATTTAGGTTTGTTTAATTAGACAAGATGGGTTTGATGCGGCATAGCACAAATTGGGAAGTCTAATTTGTTGTTAATCTTCGGTTTTGTGTGAGGGGTGAACTGAAAATTCCTAAAACCAAAACCCTCCTAGAAAACTAGGAATTCCAACGTGAAATCAAGGCAAGGAATCTCTTACCAACGATTGGAAGGGAAGGATTGAAGGAAAAAGACTCTTCAAATGTCGATCGGTCCTTGGAGAGTCTGAGGAGACGAGGGGTATAGTTCTACTACTATTGATAAGGAAAATGGTCAGGCTAAGAAAAAGCTGCTCAAGCTATTATAATACCATAAGTAGCTATGGAATCCCAAGGGGTTGGCTCAAGTGGTGAAGGCCTTGGTCTTAGAGGTATGCTCCCTTCAAGGTCCAAGGTTCAACACCCCTTGGCTGCAAACAATTCCTTGGGGCCACACACTTGGCTGATAAGCCAGTGATTTATCCTGATCCATGTAGAGAAACTTCTGAGAGTGCGGTGCACAGATCCCGTGGGATTAGTCAAGGTGTGCGCATGCTGGCCCAGACACCCAAGGTTATCAAAAAAAAAAAAAAAAACATGGATAGCTATGGATTATTTTGCTTGGTGTAAAGCTTTGTTGACAATGATGTTCTTGACATGCCCATTTTGAAGCTTCTATGTTGATGACTTGCGTGGCAGCTTAGTGGATAGTTCCACCATGGTCACTCTCTTAGATTTTGTTGTCTTACCTTGAGAGTTGGATTTGTATGTTTTGTGTTTAGGAGTTATAAAGCTCTCTCAATGCAGCTGTTACCAAGACTGGAAAATTGAAAAGGTTAGTAGGCCAAAAAGCCTAAATTTGCAATATATGACTGCTACCATATTGGTTCTTTAGTTTAATGAGTTGGAGTTCATGTGGATGTGGACAATGGGGCTTATTATATGATTTCCATTAAGGTTATGTCAATAATTTCTTTATCACAACGTCATTGGATTTTGATTTATCAATTCGTTGAAACAAAGTGATTTGGATATACTGATTGTTGATTCCTTGATTTGAAATCGACAAACTTGCTACTATTCAGCCTAATATTGTGCCAAAGATATCTTGTTAGAATAATGGTTAAGTGATTAAATTCACCATTTTCTAATAGCTTAAGTTTTTGGGACAACCAACAAATTTATTATGGTATTAGAGCAGGTGATTCTAACCTCTTATTAAGGGAGAGTCTGGACATACACGTGAGGGAGTGTCAAAATAATGGTTTAGTGGATAAATTCTTAATTTCTTAACAGCTTAAGCTTTTGGGACAACTGATAATTTATCATATCTCAACCAGTTACACATTATTTTGGAAGAAGCTAAAACTGAAACAAAAGAAGATAGCGTGATGAAAGAAGCGATAAAAGAGATGGAGAATCATGTTCCAATACTTCAACATGCACATCATGCTAAGGATGTGTCACTTGCAATGATGCTTTCCATTAATTTTGTAATTCCTGAAAAGTTAAATGTTCCTTTAGATAGAAGGATGTTCCACTGTCATCATAGTTTCAAGCAACAAAAAAAGAAGAAAGAAAACTCAAAGTCAATCTTTTTATCCGATGTCAATGATACTATAAGAGGCTAGGAATTATACTTCTGCAACATTTCAAAACTTGAGGTTGAGTTTTCTTCAACTAGGGGAGATTAATGCAGACAATAAAGAGTTCAAGGAAAAACAAGATTCAATACGAAAAGATTCTAGAATTATGGTTTAGTTTCGATGTAGGGCATTCTTGGCACTTTTCATAGGCTACTTTAGTTATTGTTGAGTCTAGTATTAAGTTTTTCTTTGTTAGAAGGTTGCTGGTTCAGTTTTGATAACGTTTTACTAAAAATAGGGGTAGTTTGGTATTTTCCAGATTTTCTGGAATGGGCTGTTCTAGAAGCTGATGAGTCTTCTTTTTTGTCCTTTTTCTATTTGGTTTCGTAGTTCTTAATTATTTTTCATTATCATCAGGAGTCCTAGTCTTTCTAGGAAAAGGTTTTTAGGAGTTTTATATCCTTTTAGGACTGAAACCTAATTTAGTGCTGAATTCCTAAAGACCCTACATAAAAATTGGTATCTAAGCCCATTCAATCTTCTGTCCTATGTCATTTCGGCTGTATTAAACTGTATGATATTTTCATTTATATATTTTCAACTACACTCTTGTCCAACTTCTAATATTATTTGTTTTTTCAGTATGAGGAATGTATTAAAGATTGTGATAACGCTGTTGAAAGGGGAAGGGAGCTTAAATCAGACTCTAAGATGATATCAATAGCTTTGACTAGGAAGGGAACTGCCCTGGTGAAAATGGCAAAATGCTCGAAGGACTATGAACCTGCTATTGAGACTTTCCTGAAAGCTATTATAGAGCAGCACAACCCTGACACATTGAAGAAACTAAATGATGCTGAAATAGCAAAGAGGGAACTAGAGCATCAAGAATACTTTGATACAGAATTAGCCAATGAGGAACATGAGAAAGGTATTCCCTTATAGAACACTTAACCTATTGTTTTGTTTGTGTATGCATGATGTTGTGGTTTGTTTCTCTTGATATAGTTTTTCATTCCTACAAGCAGGTTCTTCCTATATACGCTGTGTCTTCTTATTAACTCATTTTATTCCTATTTACTTTGTTTCTTGTTATATTCATTTGAATTTAATTGCAATCATTTAAAAAGGTATTATTCAGTACACAAGACTTTCACTTCTGTGGGGTTTGGGAGGTGTTATTAGGCAGCCTTATCCTCAATTATTGGAGAGGCTGATCATGGACTCAAACCCACGACATATCGCCATGTCCATATTGTGTTTGTATCTTTATCCTGTATAGGGTATTTGAGCTTCATCGTAGGAAAGTACATTGGCACTTTTTGGGCAATTGAAAATTTGTAGCATCAAATTTAATCCTCGTTAGATTGTGAGGCCACTATTCACTAGACATGGGCTCATGTTTGGAGGTCTTAAAATTGTTCATAATTCATAATTCTACTTATCCAAAAAAAAAAGGATGTTCACAGTTCCGTTATTATTTTGAAAAGTTCTAAAATATTCCCAAGAAAGTCTCATGTTTGTAGAGAAATGCACCAGAAAAGGCTTGAAAAATCCAGCTAGTGCTAATGAATTACATTAAAATTTGAGTTTGGAAAGTTGGTTCAGCAATTGTAAATCTGTGGTAGCTATCTGATGTCCTCAGCAAAATTTCAACATTCAATATGACAAAATGTTCATTTAAATGATTGGTTACATCAGTCCTTTTTCTATTTAGATCCTGCAAGCTTCTGGGATCATATTCATTAGTTGGGATCATAATTTTACAGCACTTTGCTAACAAAAATAGCCTGACCCACTCCGAACCGGACAGGTTTGGTAGTAAAGTTGGTGCAGTTTGGATGGTTTTGCCCATTATAATTGCATGTCAGTTTGGCGTGCACATTGAATTTTTTCAACCTGCCAAGAACCAACCCAACCCGCCATTAACTTCAACCGACCCACCAGTTGTGGGGGCTAGTGGTTTGGGGTTTGGGATTTTTTCCAACCTGCCAAGGTTGGTTTGGTTAAAAAAATTCTCCCCTTCTCTCCGAACTGACCCATGCACAATCCAATCTTTGACCTTATTTATCCTATTTTTGGGGTTGGAACTGGCGTGTGAAAGATGAAATGCTAAGCATGATGCGGGTGCAGTTAGTTATCATCACTTGGTATTTTCCACTGCATTGATTTTATTTTCTTTTCCGATTAAAGTTTTATGTGTCCTTTGGTGATTGGTCTTTTTCTTTGAGGAAAATTTCTTTGAGCGCTTTACAGTATACAAGAAACATTATCCACCTGCATTGAATGATGATGTTTGGAGATTGGAGAAAATTGGCAAGGGTGGGTCATTTCACAAGAGGCTGAACAAAGCTGGGATTTATACAGTTGAAGACTTCCTACGACTTGTGGTTAGAGACGCGCAGAGATTGCGGAATGTGAGAATGCTGTATTTTCCTATCAAATTCAAATCTTTATATTGCAGTTCTAATTATTTTTCTATTCTTATGTTGTAGATTCTTGGAAGTGGCATGTCGAATAAGATGTGGGATGTTCTTATTGAGCATGCAAAAACTTGTTTTTTGAGTGGGAAACATTATGTGTACTATGCTGAAGATGAGAGGAATGTTGGTGTTGTTTTTAACAATATCTATGAGTTTTGTGGCTTAATTTCCAGTGCACAATATTACTCAGCCGATTCTCTTTCCAGTGGCAATTTCTCAACCACCATTCCTATCTCATCTTTACATTCTTATCCTATTAAGTTGACTCAATGTCCTTTTTTTGCTTTTTTCTTTTGGATTCCTAACCACACACATAGCCGCCCCCACTCCCACCCCCAAATCTCTCTTACTCTCTCTCTCAAAAGTCAACCACAAACCCATCTCTCTCTCCTCCAAAACCATATTTCCCTCACTGATCCAACCCACAAACCATAGCATTTTGACAACACATTGCCTCTCTCTCTCCTCTAAGAAGCAGAAAGCTTGGCAAGAGATACATGGAGATCCATTTCCAAGACGGTAATAAAAAAACAGGGAGATCCATGGATCAGGAGTCAATCCCAGAATTAATGGAGAGTTCAAAGTCGGAGAAAAACCACGCGATCATATCACGAGATTGGATAAAGATTTCTTCACCACCAGAAAGGTCTTCTTCATCACCATTTGCAGCAAAGTCTTCTGTTTTATAATTACTAATTTTTTTGTTTGTTTGTTTAATGATAGGGGGATATTGAGGACTCAGGTGAGTAGAACAATTAGGAGGAAAGACGGTCAGATGCAGGAGAAGGGAGAGAGCCCCCCGCAACAGTTGCCACCACAGCCACAGCATCTTCCACCCCGAGGTACAACTCAATAAATATATATAGATTGCTTCAAATCTCAAATGAAATTTTCACTTCTTCTCAGACTTGTGCTGATTTAGTGTATTCAGGTTTAGTTGCTGCAACATCTTCGAACTCAGAGAACAATAGCACGATTACTAGCACCAACAATAATAACAGTATATTAGTTGCGGCAAGGTCTTCTTCATCACCATTTGCGGCAAAGTATTCTGTTTTATAATTACTAATTTTTTTGTTTGTTTGTTTAATGATAGGGGGATATTGAGGACTCAGGTGAGTAGAACAATTAGGAGGAAAGACGGTCAGATGCAGGAGAAGGGAGAGAGCCCCCCGCAACAGTTGCCACCACAGCCACAGCATCTTCCACCCCCAGGTACAACTCAATAAATATATATAGATTGCTTCAAATCTCAAATGAAATTTTCACTTCTTCTCAGACTTGTGCTGATTTAGTGTATTCAGGTTTAGTTGCTGCAACATCTTTGAACTCGGAGAACAATAGCACGATTACTAGCACCAACGATAATAACAGTATATTAGTTGCGGCAAGGTCTTCTTCATCACCAGTTGCGGCAAGGTCTTCTTCATCACCATTTGCGGCAAAGTCTTCTGTTTTATAATTACTGATTTTTTTGTTTGTTTGTTTAGTGATAGTTTGAGGATTTTGGTGAGGAGAACAATTAGAGTCCCAGCGATCGGTTCTAATGTTGCTGATATTCCACCAGATGAGTATTCTTGGAAGAAATACATTCAGAAGGATATCCGTGGATCATCCCTCCGACGGTAACTATTATACCCCTCATCTCCTGACAGTTTAATTATTTTCTAATTCACAATTTTCTATTTTTCTAAATAATGATTTTGGTAATGTTGTTTCAGGGTCTATTACCGCTGTACTAATAGTTTTAGGGGTTGTGGGGCGATGAAACATGTGCGGAGCGCATCAGATGATCCAACTACGCTTATCGTAACGTACATGGGGGAGCACAACCACACGGCCCCACATGCGGTCCTACACGCTAATGACGCGATGCCGGAAAACTTGACGTGGTATAAGGGAGATTGCCCCCCGCAACAGTTGCTACCACAGCCACAGCAGCTCCCACCCCCAGGTGCAACTCAATAAATATATATAGATTGCTTCAAATCTCTAATATATATAGTGCTTGACATGTACGACATGTATATGATCCTTATGTAGATTCCCTTGAAATAAACTTATATTGCAAAATTTTCCCATGAACTTGTGTGTTGTAATTTCTATTTTATTATAATGGATTGATTGAATTTATCATGTAGTTTTTTCTTCTAGATTGAAAGGTGTTCCACGTGGTTGTTTTTTTTTGTGTAAAGTATTTTTTATTTTCATTGTTGTTTGAGATTATTCAATTTAATTTACAATAAACATTAGTTTGACCCAACAAAGTGGTATTAGTGTTTCCATCGTCAGCTTTACATTTACTTATTCAATATAAATAATTTTTAATATTTTCTTTTTTCTCTGTATTTTTATTGTAGAATCTGTGACAAATTCGGATTGGTCTGGCACACCTGAAAGCTTTGTAACAGAAGAAGGAAGTATACAAAACATAGACTTAAACGTTACGATGACATCTTCTTATTCAGGTGAACAAACGAATTCTGAGAGTGAAGACAATGGGACTGAAGTTTCACAAACAAGTCAACCAAAGGGAATACAGGTTGAGGAAATGCAAACAGAAGCAACTACTCTGAAACCTCAAGGAGAGGCATTTACTAGTGGGCAGATGGAATTTCAGATTGAAGACGTTGACATGGAATCTGAAGCAAGTGAACAACATGGATTATTTCTCATGCAGGGCGGTTTAGGATTAACTAAGCCACCAAAGGATGAGGACTGGGAGAATGCCGAAGAGATTTACTTGATGGACAACGAGCTGACTGTTTTACCAGAGAATCCAAGGTGTCTCAAGCTATCAGCATTGTTCCTTCAAAGGAACTACAAATTGAGAACGATTCCTACCTCATTTTTTCAACACATGCGTGCTCTTCAAACCCTGAACTTTTCCAGGACTGGTATCAAATTCTTGCCCGATTCCTTAGTCAGATTGGTTGGCCTTAAAAGACTGTTTCTTAATGATTGTCATCGTTTCATGAGGTTGTCGCCCAAAGTTGGGGAACTCAAGCAGCTTGAGGTTCTTGATCTTGAAGGGACAGAGATTATGGACTTACCTCAGGAAATTGAGAAGCTAACTAATCTGACATGCTTGGAAGTTTCATTTTATGGATATACAAGTGATGGCAGGAAAGCCATGGGATCAAATGCAGTGGTTCCTTGTGGTGTGATTTCTGCCCTGTCTCGGTTAGAGGAGTTGAATATTAATGTGAATCCAGATGACGAGCGGTGGGATGCAAATGTGGAAGCTATTGTTAATGAAGTATATACCTTAAAGAGGTTGGAAACTCTTAAATTCTATTTTCCAAGGGTGGAACTTTTAAGGCACATTCAGAGGAATATCCCATCACTGTTACATTTCAGATTCACTGTTGGCCGTCATGCCAAGCGCATTATTTCTCGAGTCCCTCTTGATGTTGAGTTTGAGCTGGAACGATGGGAGAGATGCTTGAAATACATAAATGGTGTTGGTGTCCCTAGAGAAATTAAGAAGGTACTGCAATGTGCGACCGCATTTTTCTTGGACAGGCATTCAACTGTTAAGAAGCTATCCAATTTTGGGATTCAAAATATGGAGAACCTAAAATGCTTAGTTATGGGGGAATGTAATGAGGTTCAAGTGATTATTGATGAAGAAGATGATTGCAATGAAATAGTATCTGAATCATATGGTACTGAAAAAATTGTTCTTGGATCACTTGAATACATGTATATATATTATATGAAGAGTTTAAGGAGCATATGGGCAGGATCAGTACAGCAGAATTCATTATTTCATCTTAAGTCCTTGGCATTGCGGACATGTCCCCAGTTGACCACAATTTTCACACAAGGGTTGCTTGCCAACCTGTGCAACTTAGAAGAGCTTAAAGTTGAAGACTGCCCCTCCATTAACAGCATAGTAAGCTGCAAAATTTCTGCTGAGCATAAAACCTCTTGTTTTCTCCCAAATTTGAAGAAGATTTCGCTTCATTACATGCCTGGATTAGTTAGCATCTCTAGTGGTTTACACATTGCACCAAAGTTAGAATGGTTGAGTTTTTATAATTGCCCAAAACTTAAGAATCCATTTATTGAGGAAGTATCCAGCCAAGATTTGAAGAAGATCAAGGGTGAAAGGAGTTGGTGGGAAGCATTGGAGTGGAGAAATGGTCATCCGGGTTTTTTGGATGAGATTTTTGTTCCCATTCACATATTGGATTGCTGATCACTTGAAGTGTTCCCTAATCAGAATTATTTCTCATGCAGGGCGGTTTAGGATTAGTTCTAATTCCTATGTTAATAGGAGTGGGACTTCTCCTTTTTCCAACGGCAACAATAAATCATTGCCGCATGTGGACTTTTCCTAGTATTTTATTATTAAGTATAGTTATGATTTTTTCAGCGAATTTTTTTATTCAGCAAATAAATAACAGTTATATCTATCAATATGTTGGTCTTGGCCCATCAATAATGATTTTTCGTTAGAGTTTGGCCTTTGTATCCTTTGTGTTTTTGTGTTTGATTGTTATATGTTTGTATCCTTTGTGTTTCTGTGTTCTTCAATGTTAGTTTTTTTTGTAGTTCTGTGTGTTGTATCTTTTGTGTTTTCTATACCTGTAACCATTGTGCATTGAATAAATATTTCTTATCTTTTATCCAAAAAAAAAAACTAAGCCCTAGACTAATGTAGTCCTAAGTGTATTATATGATTGTATCTTGGTTGCATACCACAACTAGTGCATATACTCAAGGAAATAATGAAGCTTTTCCCATCACTAACGTCTTTATTTTGTTGTTTCACGGATGCTAGTTTCTTGGATGTCACTAGCCCTTAAATTTTGGCAGGAAAAAAATTCAGTCTAATCCGTTTCATAATTCAGATTAATAGTGTACAGTCGGTTACATCGTTTAAAATTTTAAATATCGTGACAATTTGTGCATGATTAGATTTGAAAAATAAATTCTTAATTATGAAATGGACGAAATTAAGAGGATCTTGTTCCACATTGGCAACCTAACCTTGGTAAAATCACTATGCGCATATTATTCTTAAGTTCACTTCAAATCATAATATTTAACAACAACAAAAAAGAAAGAAATTAAAAGAACCCCCTTAGATTTAGTGAAACAAACACTTTGATGCTTAGTTACACTTCCCTCTTTACTGATTGTTATTGTTGGGAAACGTTTCTTTGCTATTACCTATCTAACCAATAACTTTTTGAAATGCCCATATTGTCCTTAAATACATATGGAGGTAAGTTTTGTTGCTATTAAAATTACCAAGTCATCCAAAACTGTAATTTGCATCATAGAAAAACTTCAAGTGGAGAACTCATCAACTCAAGAAAGGAGATGACTAAACTTGGAAGTACAAAATTTGTATATTATTTTTTAGGGAAAATTACATCAATCTTCCTAAGAATATAGAGTAATGACAATGGTTCCTAGAATTTTGTGAAAAATGACAGTTCTCTTCCTGAGATTTGTGATAAATAAGAAATATATGAAATTCTTATTTTGCGCTTCAGTTATTCTATTTTTATAAATTAAATTGGCTTCAGTTAAGTGATAATTTTTCTATTTTGCCATTGACTTATGGATGAAGTCCTTAATTTACCTTGAGCTATATGATTTAATCAATTTCAAAAAAAAAAATGCTTAATTGGGTAACTTAAAGGCAAAACATGCATTTCATTGTATTTGCTATGTGTATCACAAACTTGAGAGAGAAAACTGTCATTTTTACAAAACTTTAGGGATCATTGTCATTTCCTTATATTAAACGAGGAGGTTATTGTAGTTTTCCTTATTTTTTTTATTATGCTCTTTTCTAACAAATCTATACTATAATGTAAAACCGAAGCTTTTTGACTTTTGGTTGACCTCATCATGTTGCGCCACATAAGCTTTTGAAATCTCACAATTTTACACCTCATTATTTTAATATATATTTTCTAATTGAATTTAAATTTTATTCTATTATTAAACCTTCCATTAGAATTTTGACACATTATATTTTCTTTAATATAAGAATATATTATTCCATATATAAAACACAATCATAATTAATATCTAATACTAAACATATATTCCATATATAAACACAATATAAATATCTTTTAATAATAATCATAATTATCAATTTTCATCAAGATTTTTAGAGTTCCTTTTTTTTTTTCTTATGTATTTCATTTAATTTTGTTGCTGGCAATGGAGAAAGATGGATGAATTTGTTATAATGAAACCATGTGAGCTTGAAATGAGTTATGAAAATTATTTAGGTTTGATTATATAATCATGTGCCCATGTATTTATTTGCCCTCTTTCTTATTTTAAGTATCCTTTATTTTATTTTTGGAATAGAAACATGATCCATATGGTAAATATAAACATGAATCGTGTTTTATAAAAATTGGACTATATTCAACTTATGTCAAAAGAAAAATTACATTATATTAAATTTTAATTATCCTATGGTAAATACTTTCTTAGTTATTTTTTTAAACCAAAAAGTAGGATCTATCCTAAATCCGATTCGTAAAGTCTCTTTATCGATCTTGCCTACAACATTTTGAACTACAAAAAAGAAAAAAAAAAAAAAAAACATATTCAACAAAAAAAGTAAAAGGAATCAAAATTAATTTAGATTTTATTTTTAATAATTTTCCTATATATCGCACAGGTTTGCGACTAGTTTCTTATATAATTTGGTGCTCTCAAAACCATCTATACCAATTCTATGTAGAAAATGCATAAATTCTTTTCCTAATTGTCATGGGAGTTGGTTAAAATTTAAATATTTGATTTTAGAACAAAAAGTTCTCTAATTATGAAAGAAAAATAATAAAGAAGACAATAATTAGAAATAGAAGAAAAAAAAAAGGGCAAAATATATTTAAACCCTATACTTTAAAAATTGTTTCAATTCAAACCATAAATTTCATTTACAATGACATCGTTAATGAAAAATACTTAAAACAAAAGATCATGAAATCTCTCACGTATTAATACTACCGAACCATCTATCGTACCTGCCAACTTAAGTTAAGACCATAATTGACGCTGCTGAGTTCTAAACACTTTCCTTTGTGACCAGGTCAGTCTCTCTCCAACTGCTTTGTGATTTCCCTCTAAACCCACCTTTAATTCTATGCTTTTGAGAAATCCCTGTGATTACAAATATACCCTTTTCCATAACTCCCAAAATTTTAAAGCAATGAATCCTCCCGTAGCAGTGTTTCCATAATGCACGTTACATGTTTGACAAAATGCTTCACTCACAATCTTTCGCATTTCTTATTGTATAAATTTATTGACAAATTATCATACATTTCCTAATACCCTTTTCAATGATATGTATCTGTAGAATATTATTTGGTTTGGGTTCTAACAGTATGTACAATTTATTGGGTTTACTTGTGGGTTATGTGCTCTTGGCAGTTGTGTTTTTTAGGTTTTGTAATTTTCTATGGTTTTGTTTTCAGGTGGATTGCATTGCAACTGAAAAGAATTTGTGTTTGTTAGAAAAGGGTATTGGGTGTTTGAAAACATGTTGAAGCATGTGCTTGGCAAGGTGTGGAACAGAGGGGTCAATGTGTATGGAGGAGACAAATTTAGGCCTTCCTTGTATATTCTCATGAGCGGTGTTCATAACAGACAGGTATGTGAATTCCATGTATTCAGATGTTTTTCTCAAAATCTTCTCTTTTGTTGATTACTGCCCATTAGTTGTCAACATTGTGTGCACTAGAAAGAGCTATAAGTTGAAAGAAAAGTAAAATTTAGATTGAAAGTTGAAACTGCTTAATCCAATGTGTAGTCAAACAGTTATTCTTATTTGTGTTGTGGGTGGGTACTCTCTTTGTGTTAGTATTTAATTTTTCTAAATATAAAATTTGATAATTATAATAATTATTTATAGTCATTTATTACAATTATGTTTGTATATGAAATTATTATTTTACCATGTGACAAGGTTCAATGGATGGTGTAAATATAGAAGGTTGTTTTATAGATAATCCTTCTAGAATTTAAATTTAATTAGAAAATATATATTAGAATAATGACATAAAAAAATGTGAGTTTTAAAAAACTTATGTGATAACATTAGAAGAAGTTAACAAAAATTTAAATACTTTCATATTATATATAGATAGATTTGGTCCCAAGATCATCGCTTCCCCTTTTGTGGCATTTGGTTTGAGGAATCTAATATGTTTTAGCCATTCAGTTTCTTGTGACATATATATATCACATTTGGTTTGATTAGGAATCCTATAGATTCTTGGGAATATGAAATCTTATTTTTTTTTTTTTGATTAGGAATCCTATAGATTCTTGGGAATATGAAATCTGTATGTATAATTTATTTCTATGATCTTATAGGAATTATGTATTTTTTCTAAAATATCCTTAAGTTTATAAACAAAATGTCAAGGGTATTACTCATTATTTTTATAGTTTTATACCGATTAAATATGTTGGATTAAAACAAACCTAAGTACAATGAAGAGTAACCTTGTAGCATTAATACGTTTTAACGGTGTTTCTGAAGAGTAAAGACTAAAGAGTCAATAGTGAAGAGATGGAAGAGAGATTACATTAGATTAGAAAAATAAAAAATAAAAAAATTGTAAAAAATATATATTAAAATGAGTATATATCACTTAAAAAAAAAAAAAAAAAAAAAAAGAATAAAAAAAACAATTAAAAATAGGTTGGCGGGTGGATATCAATATACTCAATCAATTATTAATGCAGTAAAAACAATTTTATTTATTTAAATTATTATTATTATTATATTATTATTATTATTATTATTATTATTATTTTACATATATGAATATATGTGATAATTAGTTTAATTACAAAAATTAATTATAAAATTATAAAATATTATATAAATTGGCATTAAATAATGTAATATTTAATTAAATATTATTATTTTTGAATTAAATAACTATAAAATATAGAAAATTATATAGAATTATAACAAATACGAATATTAATAATGATACGATAAGATAAACAATTTTGCTAAGACACAACTTCCTTCACAATTTTTTTTTTTTTTTCTAACTTGTTGAAGTGACAAATTGTGAGTGATAGATAATTACTTTCTCATGGACTCATTAATTACTAATACAACATTTATTTTCTATCATTCAAAACATATCACTTGAGCTTACAAGTTGTAAAACAAAAACTGTAAAAGAAGTTATGTTCCCTAGACTAGCTTCTAAGATAAACGACTTGTGCCAAAAAGAAAAAAGCAGTGGGGATGCATGGATGTGAATTTCTTTTGAGCAACTTGCAAGGAAAGTTCTTTACACCAACTTTTTTATTGGGCTGAATACAGTTCTTTACACCATCTTTTGAAATGTACACGAACAAATCCAACATTCATCTTTTGAAGCTTCCAAAGTGTTAAATTTGAGCAATGCACGTAACATAAACTATTTGTATATGTAAGGATAAAATAATTAAGTCCGTGCAGGTATCAGCCAGACCAAATTATCAGGTTCACATCGAAACAAAAACTAATGTATTTATTTAGAAAAAAAAAAAAGTTCTAACAAAAGCCAGCTGCTTTATATTTTTAAAAAGAGGAAAAATCATTTGTTAACTCCGCACTCCCACGTTGCAAACTACACTAGTTTACAATCCCAAAACCAACAAACCCGTTTTAATTAGTAACATATTTTTATAAGCCATACTCCACAGAGGTGAGGAAAGATAAAAATAAATAAATCTCACATGAATATTTCCACAGCCTCACTCTGTGCGCGTGATCAAATCGAAGAATACAAGTCCATTATCATTAGGGGAGCATATGGCATTTAAGGTAGACAATGACATTATATGAAATATATTAATCTGTATTGTATATGTTGAGCTTATATCTTTAAGAAAAAGCCTAGTTCTTCCAATGGAAGTTGATCAAATCCCCCATCCCCATTTATCATAAGCATAAAAGAAATTATGTTAAGAAAAGATCTTATGCCAATCTCTTGCATGAGTTTTTATTAATCTGTATATGACTTGTATGAATGGGTACAACCTACAATCTTTAAGATTTGTCGGAGGATTTTATACCCGTTTGATTGATTTTACAAAAGCAACAATTAATTAATCTCAAAATCAGAATCCTTGTAACATAAACATTGAAAATTTATTAAGCAATCTTTCATTTCTCAAAAAGATACTTGTGTTGTTGTGTAGTATTGATTGTATTCAACTAAGATACAAATGAAAGAAGATATTTCATGTATTAGATATTTTCATATTTTTTCTCACAGTATGTAAGTCCCACATAACTCTTACTTTAGTAGAAGAAAGTGGATGCACTTATGAGGTTACAAATAGGATTAACCAGCCTACAATCGAAGTATGAAAAACCCAACTAATTAATATGAGTTCATTACTTTTCTCCAAAAAAGCATTCCCTAACATATGCATTAGATGATTTTAGGTTGACTTAGGCATCAAAAGATTTGAGGTTAGTACTATGGTGGTGTTACCTAAAGAATCCAATCTTGCTTATTTTTGTAGGTATATCAAAGATATTCTGACAGACCAACGCGATTAATTGATTCATCAAGATCATTATTAAATATAGATAGGGAGATGTGTATATAATATATATATATAGTTTTTGTTCAGCTCACTACGATAAATACAATATAATTTAGTTTTTTGGGGTTAGAAACATGTGCTTCACTAAATTAAACATTTAAATAACAAAATCAGTATACATAACCTGTCAAATGTCAATATACAACCAGATAAAATAAAAATTAAATTGGATAAGAACATTCATAAACGGAGACATAGAGTTAAATAAAGCTCAAAATCCTGTGCATGATGTAAATCCCAAACATTAATGTTGTATTATAAGTTCAGAGAGATGGATTTGCCAACAGACAAGTCCAATTCATGCAGGATTGGAAGACGAATAGGAACTAAGTCCAATTCTCAATTTTTTTTTATTTTTAATTAAAAAAGAGAAATAAACTAGGGAAAGAGAAGAGAATCACGCCCCGTGTAGAGTCTGTGTCGCTCACTTCAAAATGCCTACACGTGCGACACAAGACGCTTTTTTTGTGTTCCTACGAAGGGTTCTAAGTTCTAACGTAAGCAAAGGTTTGAAGTGAACGTCACGTGCATGTCATCACTTTGTCTTTGTCCTAGTCTCTCTCTCAGCAGCAGTAATTGTTAGTAGCAGTATTCCTAGTAGTTGTAACGCGGAACTAGGTTTGAAGATTCTTAGTATCTTTCCGTCATACCATGCTCCAATATCTCTGACTTTTTTTGGTACCTCCTCTATTTTGCTCAATTGCTCTTTTAATTTATAAGGTTTTCACAGTTGATAGTTTTTAATTAATAAATATAAGATGTATTATTAAATTATTAATATCATCTTATTATTTATTATTCAGGATACAATCTTGGTTTTTATATTATTTTTCTTTTCTATTGAAAATCTGGTTCAATATTTATGATGTGATTTTTTTATTTATTAAAATGATTGTGCTCGAAGACTTGTAGATTATATTTTTTTATAGTTTGAGTTGCAACTTGCAAGTTGGACCTGTATGGCCCTCATTAATTCAAAAAGTAAGAGAGAGATTACGAAGTTGAAATGGTCAGCAATTGGACTTGCTCCCGCTTTGAACTTCTTGGAGTTTCTGTTCCTATGACCAAAGACCGGTCTCAATGAAGAAAATCCACTCGGCAATTCTCGGTCAAACTCTCTCTTCCTCGCTTTTGTTTATATTCAAATTTTACGCCCTCCTTAAATACATGCCCGTATGCTCCCTCCTTCCTCAGACTTTCATCTTTCTCTGTCCATCTTCAGAGATTCATCCTCTGTTGCTTTCTTTTTCGAAACTTTGTTTTGTTTGTCTTAACCATTGCTTTTGGCTTTTTTCAAGAAACCCATTTGCGAAAAAACCCTTTTTCATTAGTGTCCACGTTTTGCAGTAAAAGCAAAAGCAGCCGTTTTTTTAGCATCAAATCTCAAATAGCCAATTCATATTTTGGCCAAGCTAGCTTCCATGCTTATTCCAAACATATAAGCAACCATTTGTAGCCATTTAAAGCTTAAACTAAATCAGCTTATTACAACTAGGCTCTGTATTTGCACAAACATTGTTATATTTTGTGAGGTTTTAAAAAATGGAGAACATGGGAGATTGGGAGCAAAAGAATCTTATAAACGAGCTAGCACAAGGAAGAGAGCTAGCTAGACAGCTCCAAATCCATCTCAACGTGCCATCTTCATTGCCTGAGACCCGTGAATTCTTAGTCGAAAAGATCTTGTCTTCTTATGAAAAGGCACTTTCAATGCTCAGTTTGAGCACCACATCAGTAGGGCCAGCCCAATCATTTTGGGGGCCTCAAGCCAAATCTTAATTTTGGGCCTTTAACTATTTAATATTATATTTTTTTTTTTTTAGAATTTTATTTTTACTATTATTGATCACACTTTACATTTTGGCACCTAAAGAATTTGTAAATCTAAGGATAAAAAAATATAATAGATTTTTTAAGTGAGATTTAGAATGAAAAAAAAAATATATAATTATATGGTTTAGAGAAAGAGAAAAATTATATTATATCATATCTTAATCACTCATTGACCCAATAAATTAGTCCAATAATAACAATAGAGTTAAGGAAAAAAAAGAAAAAGCAATGTCATTATGAGGACAATAATTGACCACGTGGGTGGTTTGGTAGGTGAGAATTGAAAATCTCTCGCTAAGGTTTAATTTGGTCAGTAGTAACTCACGTGGGCACCAAAAAAGAACAAAAAAATTAAAAGAGAGAGAGAAGAAGAAAAAGAATTGGAGAACCACTGCATGTGTAGCCCTAAGGAGCTAAGGAGAAAGAAAAAAATGGAGAAAAATAGGCCAATAAAAAAGAAAACTGAATCCATTTGACTCAAAGTTGTCAATATCGTTTCAGTGACCATTTCGATATGTCCATTGAAATGAAATATTTTGGTACCGATCGGGGTTCCATTTCGGGGTTACCAATATATATATATTGACTTACATATTTATATGTTTATTGATCAAAATCGATATAATTAATAATAATTTTTAAAATTATAAACATAAAACTAGTAATTTAATAATAAATAATAAAAATATAAAAAGAGATAACAAAACAATCACATTTAGATAATAATAAAATAAATAAAACCCAAAAATAAGTATACAATATAACAAATAATAAAATGATTAAAATTTTGAAAATTTAAAAATCAAACTAAGTACTACACGTCACTGAAGTAGATTTTTTTTGGATCAAATGATAACCATATGATTAAAGAACATATGCATAAAAAAATATATATAAATATATATATTACTGGCATCACGCACGCAGCACGAAAAGATAAGATAAGATCAAGCCTTACATCACATCATACTGTTACCTACACAAAACAGCAGAGCACAAAAACAACGGATACACGTAGGGCCGGCCCAATCATTTTGGGGGCCTCAAGCCAAATCTTAATTTTGGGCCTTTAACTATTTAATATTATATTAATTTTTTTTATTAGAATTTTATTCTTACTAATTATTGATCACATTTACATTTTGGCACCTAAAGAATTTGTAAATCTAAGGATAAAAAAATATAATACATTTTTTTTTTTTTTTAAGTGAGATTTAGAATGAAAAAAAAAATATAATATATATATATTATAGAGAAAGAGAAAAATTATATTATATCATATCTTAATCACTCATTGACCCAATAAATTAGTCCAATAATAACAATAGAGTTAAGGAAAAAAAAAAGAAAAAGCAATGTCATTATGAGGACAATAATTGACCACGTGGGTGGTTTGGTAGGTGAGAATTGAAAATCTCTCGCTAAGGTTTAATTTGGTCAGTAGTAACTCACGTGGGCACCAAAAAAGAACAAAAAAATTAAAAGAGAGAGAGAAGAAGAAAAAGAATTGGAGAACCACTGCATGTGTAGCCCTAAGGAGCTAAGGAGAAAGAAAAAAATGGAGAAAAATAGGCCAATAAAAAAGAAAACTGAATCCATTTGACTCAAAGTTGTCAATATCGTTTCAGTGACCATTTCGATATGTCCATTGAAATGAAATATTTTGGTACCGATCGGGGTTCCATTTCGGGGTTACCAATATATATATATTGACTTACATATTTATATGTTTATTGATCAAAATCGATATAATTAATAATAATTTTTAAAATTATAAACATAAAACTAGTAATTTAATAATAAATAATAAAAATATAAAAAGAGATAACAAAACAATCACATTTAGATAATAATAAAATAAATAAAACCCAAAAATAAGTATACAATATAACAAATAATAAAATGATTAAAATTTTGAAAATTTAAAAATCAAACTAAGTACTACACGTCACTGAAGTAGATTTTTTTTGGATCAAATGATAACCATATGATTAAAGAACATATGCATAAAAAAAAATATATAATATATATATATTACTGGCATCACGTACGCAGCACGAAAAGATAAGATAAGATCAAGCCTTACATCACATCATACTGTTACCTACACAAAACAGCAGAGCACAAAAACAACGGATACACATCGGGCCGGCCCAATCATTTTGGGGGCCTCAAGCCAAATCTTAATTTTGGGCCTTTAACTATTTAATATTATATTAATTTTTTTTTTTTTAGAATTTTATTTTTACTAATTATTGATGACATTTACATTTTGGCACCTAAAGAATTTGTAAATCTAAGGATAAAAAAATATAATACATTTTTTTTTTTTTTTTAAGTGAGATTTAGAAAGAAAAAAAAATATATATGGTTTAGAGAAAGAGAAAAATTATATTATATCATATCTTAATCACTCATTGACCCAATAAATTAGTCCAATAATAACAATAGAATTAAGGAAAAAAAAAAGAAAAAGCAATGTCATTATGAGGACAATAATTGACCACGTGGGTGGTTTGGTAGGTGAGAATTAAAAATCTCTCGCTAAGGTTTAATTTGGTCAGTAGTAACTCACGTGGGCACCAAAAAAGAACAAAAAAATTAAAAGAGAGAGAGAAGAAGAAAAAGAATTGGAGAACCACTGCATGTGTAGCCCTAAGGAGCTAAGGAGAAAGAAAAAAATGGAGAAAAATAGGCCAATAAAAAAGAAAACTGAATCCATTTGACTCAAAGTTGTCAATATCGTTTCAGTGACCATTTCGATATGTCCATTGAAATGAAATATTTTGGTACCGATCGGGGTTCCATTTCGGGGTTACCAATATATATATATTGACTTACATATTTATATGTTTATTGATCAAAATCGATATAATTAATAATAATTTTTAAAATTATAAACATAAAACTAGTAATTTAATAATAAATAATAAAAATATAAAAAGAGATAACAAAACAATCACATTTAGATAATAATAAAATAAATAAAACCCAAAAATAAGTATAAATATAACAAATAATAAAATGATTAAAATTTTGAAAATTTAAAAATCAAACTAAGTACTACACGTCACTGAAGTAGATTTTTTTTGGATCAAATGATAAGCATATGATTAAAGAACATATGCATAAAAATATATATATATATATAATAAATATATATATATATAATATATATATTACTGGCATCACGTACGCAGCACGAAAAGATAAGATAAGATCAAGCCTTACATCACATCATACTGTTACCTACACAAAACAGCAGAGCACAAAAACAACGGATACACGTAGGGCCGGCCCAATCATTTTGGGGGCCTCAAGCCAAATCTTAATTTTGGGCCTTTAACTATTTAATATTATATTAATTTTTTTTTTTTTAGAATTTTATTTTTTACTAATTATTGATGACTTTACATTTTGGCACCTAAAGAATTTGTAAATCTAAGGATAAAAAAATATAATAGATTTTTTTTTTTTTAAAGTGAGATTTAGAATGAAAAAAAAAATAAATTATATATGGTTTAGAGAAAGAGAAAAATTATATTATATCATATCTTAATCACTCATTGACCCAATAAATTAGTCCAATAATAACAATAGAATTAAGGAAAAAAGAAAAAGAAAAAGCAATGTCATTATGAGGACAATAATTGACCACGTGGGTGGTTTGGTAGGTGAGAATTAAAAATCTCTCGCTAAGGTTTAATTTGGTCAGTAGTAACTCACGTGGGCACCAAAAAAGAACAAAAAAATTAAAAGAGAGAGAGAAGAAGAAAAAGAATTGGAGAACCACTGCATGTGTAGCCCTAAGGAGCTAAGGAGAAAGAAAAAAATGGAGAAAAATAGGCCAATAAAAAAGAAAACTGAATCCATTTGACTCAAAGTTGTCAATATCGTTTCAGTGACCATTTCGATATGTCCATTGAAATGAAATATTTTGGTACCGATCGGGGTTCCATTTCGGGGTTACCAATATATATATATTGACTTACATATTTATATGTTTATTGATCAAAATCGATATAATTAATAATAATTTTTAAAATTATAAACATAAAACTAGTAATTTAATAATAAATAATAAAAATATAAAAAGAGATAACAAAACAATCACATTTAGATAATAATAAAATAAATAAAACCCAAAAATAAGTATACAATATAACAAATAATAAAATGATTAAAATTTTGAAAATTTAAAAATCAAACTAAGTACTACACGTCACTGAAGTAGATTTTTTTTGGATCAAATGATAAGCATATGATTAAAGAACATATGCATAAATATATATATATATATATATATATATATATATATATATATATAAATATATATATTACTGGCATCACGCACGCAGCACGAAAAGATAAGATAAGATCAAGCCTTACATCACATCATACTGTTACCTACACAAAACAGCAGAGCACAAAAACAACGGATACACGTAGGGCCGGCCCAATCATTTTGGGGGCCTCAAGCCAAATCTTAATTTTGGGCCTTTAACTATTTAATATTATATTAATTTTTTTTTTTTAGAATTTTATTTTTACTAATTATTGATGACATTTACATTTTGGCACCTAAAGAATTTGTAAATCTAAGGATAAAAAAATATAATAGATTTTTTTTTTTTTAAAGTGAGATTTAGAATGAAAAAAAAAAAATAATATAATATATATGGTTTAGAGAAAGAGAAAAATTATATTATATCATATCTTAATCACTCATTGACCCAATAAATTAGTCCAATAATAACAATAGAGTTAAGGAAAAAAAAAGAAAAAGCAATGTCATTATGAGGACAATAATTGACCACGTGGGTGGTTTGGTAGGTGAGAATTGAAAATCTCTCGCTAAGGTTTAATTTGGTCAGTAGTAACTCACGTGGGCACCAAAAAAGAACAAAAAAATTAAAAGAGAGAGAGAAGAAGAAGAAGAATTGGAGAACCACTGCATGTGTAGCCCTAAGGAGCTAAGGAGAAAGAAAAAAATGGAGAAAAATAGGCCAATAAAAAAGAAAACTGAATCCATTTGACTCAAAGTTGTCAATATCGTTTCAGTGACCATTTCGATATGTCCATTGAAATGAAATATTTTGGTACCGATCGGGGTTCCATTTCGGGGTTACCAATATATATATATTGACTTACATATTTATATGTTTATTGATCAAAATCGATATAATTAATAATAATTTTTAAAATTATAAACATAAAACTAGTAATTTAATAATAAATAATAAAAATATAAAAAGAGATAACAAAACAATCACATTTAGATAATAATAAAATAAATAAAACCCAAAAATAAGTATACAATATAACAAATAATAAAATGATTAAAATTTTGAAAATTTAAAAATCAAACTAAGTACTACACGTCACTGAAGTAGATTTTTTTTGGATCAAATGATAACCATATGATTAAAGAACATATGCATAAAAAAAAATATATAAATATATATATTACTGGCATCACGTACGCAGCACGAAAAGATAAGATAAGATCAAGCCTTACATCACATCATACTGTTACCTACACAAAACAGCAGAGCACAAAAACAACGGATACACGTGAAGTAAAAGACTAAAAGTAAGGAGTGATAGAGTACAAGGTGGGCGGCAAAAGCAGAAAAGGACGAGAAGAAGAGAAATTGCAGAGGAGAAAAGAAGAAAACGCAGGGGTAGAGGAGGAGAAGAAGAAGAAGAAAAGGCACCGGTTGACAGTAAGAAATACTGAAAAAAGTTTGAATATTTATACCGGCCGGAATTAGTTTTTCGCCCGGAATTGGCCTCAATTGAACAATTTATCTTTTCTTTTTTCTTCTCTTTATTCCAAAACTTCTTTTTTAAATCGTTAAATTGGGGCCTCGTGTATTTTTTTTTCTTAAATTTGGGGCTTTTTTTTGCTGTGAATTTTTTTAAATTTTTTGGGGGCCTCAAGCGATTGCTTAACTCGCTTATAGACTGGGCCGGACCTGGATACATGTGAAGTAAAAGACTAAAAGTAAGGAGGGATAGAGTACAAGGTGGGTGGCAAAAGCAGAAAAAGACGAGAAGAAGAGAAATTGCAGAGGAGAAAAGAAGAAAACGCAGGGGTAGAGGAGGAGAAGAAGAAGAAGAAAAGGCACCGGTTGACAGTAAGAAATACTGAAAAAAGTTTGAATATTTATACCGGCCGGAATTAGTTTTTCGCCCGGAATTGGTCGGAATTGAACGATTTATCTTTTCTTTTTTCTTCTCTTTATTCCAAAACTTCTTTCTTAAATCGTTAAATTGGGGCCTCGTGTATTTTTTTTTCTTAAATTTGGGGCTTTTTTTGCTGTGAATTTTTTTAATTTCTTGGGAGCCTCAAGCGATTGCTTAACTCGCTTATAGACTAGGCCGGCCCTGCTCATCAGTACCGGGAGGTGCAATTCTTCAAATGTCTGAATCTCCACCTTCTTTAGCTGGCAGTCCACGAAGTGAAGATTCAGATCGGGACTTTAAGGATCAAGATGCCTCTGGAAAGAGGTAAATTAATTTAAGCTAGGCTAGCTACAGTACTAGTAGTTGACTTTTAATATATTGTTGAAGTATTCATTAATATTTGGACTTTTATTATGTTTCAGAAAAACTTTGCCAAGGTGGACACGACCAATGAGAGTTAGCTCTGGAATAAGACTTGAAGGGCCTCTTGATGATGACTTTAGTTGGAGGAAATATGGGCAGAAAGACATTCTTCGAGCCAAACGTCCCAGGTATACAACATTATTATTCCTGAAATCTATTTTGGTTGATAGTTTTCAATTAAGTTAGAACGAAAAGAAATTTTTTAAACAAGCTGCTTTTTTTTGTATTGTCCATGCCAATTCGAACTATGACTTTAGAAGTAACTAAAAGCACAAAACCCACTTTCTAACTAATCTGAAGTGGAACCCTTTTTTTCTATTGTCCTTGGGTTGTACTTGTACTTGTATCATCTGACCAAAGGCTAACCTGATCACTTTTTGTCTGGCCTAGCACTTCGTGTTTGCTTCAAAGAATTTAGGTAATAGATATACATTTAAACATTTTTTTAAAATTTTTTTTAATTAATCTCTTATTTAAATATAATTAGTAATTAATATTTTGTGCCCCCCCTCTCCCTATCTCTCTTATTTTAACCTCTTAAATTCAAATATTTAAGGAAGTAAAAATTATCTCATAAAATAAGAATAAACTCAATAAAATTTAAATTCACATTTTTTAAACACAAAATTTAAATATTTAAAGTACATGTGACAATTGATTTTATATAAATTTATATTAAATAGTGATGCCTAATTAAAAATTATATAATATTAACTTTTTTAAAAAGAAATTTGAATCAAGAACTTTCCTAGTGTGTCATAAAGTAAGAGGCTTTTTACTTACACTTTCAAGTGTACACACACATATATCCATGCATGCATGTACATGTTTGTACATGCACATACTAAAAACGTACACGTTCATGCATATGGATATCCATATGCATGTCCACCAAACAAGTTTTTAAAATTCGCAACAAGTTTTTGTAGCCGCCTTCCATGTCCACCAAACAACAACTATAACCTGCTAGACTTATGGCCAAGTGGCCAGGGAAGCAAACAAATAAAACCTTTAGACGTGTGGCCAAGTGGGTCAGGGAACTCTTCTTTCATGTGGTCCCGATTAGGGCTGGATTCAGGATATAGGAGGGATGGGATGCAGAATTTTAATAATAAATGATAATAAATATTGAAAGGCTAATAATAAAGGTTAGACTTGTGGCTAATGTTTATAGGCTAATAAATATTAGCGTTCTTCTTTATATATATATATATATTTTGCGGTCCCTCTAACATGATACGTGTGTCTAGACTCTAAAATTCTTAAAACAGTAAGGTGGTGTTTACATCATCTTCTTAAAAGGGGTTTTTTAAGATTTTTTTGCATAAAATGTATTCTAAAAAAAAGTTGAGGTGTTTAGTTGGAATTTTGGTAAATGCAAAATAATGCATTTTGCTTAGAATGCATTCTCAAATTCATATTCTAGAGAAGAAGTCAGAATCCAAATTCTGACTTCTGATTCTCATTTTTGTTAAAGCAAGTGAGACCTAGTCAATATGAGCAATTAATGCTCCAACTACTTTTTTTTTTTAAATTCCTTTTCTAGCTTCACACAGTAACATCCAAGATTAAAAATTACAACAAAATAACACTTCACAGACTTATAAAAAAAAAATGTAGAGCAACCAAAAAAAAATCACCACCAACAATAAAAAAAGGGGGGAAAGAGACCTGAAGAGAATATGTAGATCCAAAATTACCAAAAAAAAAAAAATGTTGAGACCTGAAGAAAAAAAAAAAAGAAAAAGAAGAAGGGGGAAAGAGAGATGTGAGGGTGGGTTGAGACCTGAAGAGAAAAGAAAGAAAGAAAAAAAGAAGAAGAGAGAAATGGGGATGAGTGTGATATGTGAGGAGAAAAAGAAAGAAAGAAAATTATGTGAGTGAGGGGGCATGTACGTTTGTGGTGGGGAAAATAAAAAGGGAGGGGGAGGGGGGGTAATGGGTGATGGGGAAAAAGGGTGACGGGAATAGAAATAATTTGTTTGTTAAGTGAAAATTTGTTAGTGCAAGTCCATGATATTTTTTGTGATATAATTTTGTGTGTTATAATTTTTATTGGTAGTAGATATATTTTTAGGCCTTGTATTAAGATATTTTGTTTTTTTTTTTATTACTCTTGGGTTTTTCTTTTTTTTAAATATTAATTATGTAATATATGCTAATAATATGTTATTTAATAGGAAGAATGCATTCTCTAAAATACCAACCAAATAAAATTTCATTTAATATAATCACTTCTTAGCAAAAGTTTCAGTATTTTACTAAAACACTATTTTCAATCAAATGCATTCTAAAAAATACATCGAGATCCATTTCCAAGACGGTTATAACAGTTTATTAGTGGAGAGTTCGATCCCAGAATTAATGGATCAGGGTTCAATCCCAGAATTAATGGAGAGTTCGAATTCGGAGAGAAACAGCACGATTATTAGCACCGACAATTATAACAGTTTATTAGTTGCGGCAAGGTCTTCTTCATCACCATTTGCGGCAAAGTCTTCTGTTTTATAATTACTAATTTTTTTTGTTTGTTTCTTTAATGATAGTTTGACGAGTCAGGTGAGGAGAACAAGAGTCCCAGAGATCAGTTCTAATGTCGCTGATATTCCACCAGATGATGGGTTTTCTTGGAAGAAATACTTTCAGAAGGATATCGGTGGATCATCCCACCCACGGTAACTATTATAGTCCCTCATCTCCTGACGGTTTAATTATTTTCCACTTCACATCATCAAAAAGTCTATTTTTCTAAATAATGATTCTGGTAATGTTGTTTCAGACACTATTACAGCTGTACTAAAAGGTTTAGTGGTTGTGGGGCGACGAAACAGGTGGAGAGGGCAGCAGATGATCCAACTACGCTTATCGTAACGTACCTGGGGGAGCATAATCACACGGACCCACCCGAGATGCAGGAGAAGGGAGAGAGCCCCCCGCAACAGTTGCCACCACAGCCACAGCATCTTCCACCCCCAGGTACAACTCAATAAATATATATAGATTGCTTCAAATCTCAAATGAAATTTTCACTTCTTCTCAGACTTGTGCTGATTTAGTGTGTTCAGGTTTAGTTGCTGCAACGTCTTTGAACTCGGAGAACAACAGCACGATCACTAGCACCAACGATAATAACAGTATATTAGTTGCGGCAAGGTCTTCTTCATCACCATTTGCGGCAAAGTCTTCTGTTTTATAATTACTAATTTGTCTGTTTGTTTGTTTAATGATAGTTTGACGAGTCAGGTGATGAGAACAATTAGAGTCCCAGCGATCAGTTCTAATGTCGCTGATATCCCACCAGATGATGAGTATTCTTGGAGGAAATATGGTCAGAATGTTGTCCTTGGGTCACTCTACCCAAGGTAACTATTATACCCCTCATCTCCTGACGGTTTAATTATTTTCTAGTTCACATCATCAAAAAGTTTATTTTTCTAAATAATGATTTTGGTAATGTTGTTTCAGGGACTATTACAGCTGTACTAATAGGTTTAGGGGTTGTGGGGCGATGAAACAGGTGCAGAGGGCATCAGATGATCCAACTACGCTTATCATAACGTACATGGGGGAGCACAACCACACGGCCCCACATGTGGTCCTACACGCTAATGACGCGATGACGGAAAACTTGACGTGGTATAAGGGAGATTGCCCCCCGCAACAGTTCATACCACAGCCACAGCAGCTCCCACCCCCAGGTGCCACTCAATAAATATATATTGATTGCTTCAAATCTCTAATATATATAGTGCTTGACATGTATGACATATATATGATCCTTATGTAGATTCCCTTGAAATAAACTTATTTTGCAAAATTTTCCCATGAACTTGTGTGTTGTAATTTTTATTTTATTATAGTGGATTGATTGATTTTATCACGTAGTTATTTCTTCTAGATTGAAAGGTTTTCCACGTAAATTTGAGTGGTTGTTTTTTTTTGTGTAAATATTTTTTATTTTCATTGTTGTTTGAGATTATTCAATTTAATTTACAATAAACATTAGTTTGACCCAACAAAGTGGTATTAGTGTTTCCATCGTGAGCTTTACATTTACTTATTCCATATAAATGATTTTGAATATTTTCTTTTTTTCTTTCTATTTTTATTGCAGAATCTGTGACAGATTCGGATCGGTTAAAAGACACAGTAAACAAAACATCAAATTACGATGACATCTTCTTATTCAGGTGAACAAACGAATTCTGAGAGTGAAGACAATGGGACTGAAGTTTCACAAACAAGTCAACCAAAGGGAATACAGGTTGAGGAAATGCAAACAGAAGCAACTACTCTGAAACCTCAAGGAGAGGCATTTACTAGTGGGCAGATGGAATTTCAGATTGAAGACGTTGACATGGAATCTGAAGCAAGTGAACAACATGGATTATTTCTCATGCAGGGCGGTTTAGGATTAACTAAGCCACCAAAGGATGAGGACTGGGAGAATGCCAAAGAGATTTACTTGATGGACAACGAGCTGACTGTTTTGCCAGAGAATCCAAGTTGTCCCAAGCTATCAGCATTGTTCCTTCAAAGAAACTACAAATTGAGAACGATTCCGACCTCATTTTTTGATCGCATGCGTGCTCTTCAAACCCTGAACTTTTCCAGGACTGGTATCAAATTCTTGCCCGATTCCATTGTCAGATTGGTTGGCCTTAAAAGACTTTTTCTAAATGATTGTCATCGTTTCATGAGGTTGTCGCCCAAAGTTGGGGAACTCAAGCAGCTTGAGGTTCTTGATCTTGAAGGGACAGAGGTTATGGACTTACCTCAGGAAATTGAGAAGCTAACTAATCTGACATGCTTGGAAGTTTCATTTTATGGATATACAAGTGATGGCAGGAGAGCCATGGGATCAAATGCAGTGGTTCCTTGTGGTGTGATTTCTGCCCTGTCTTGGTTAGAGGAGTTGCATATTGATGTGAATCCAGATGACGAGCGGTGGGACGCAAATGTGGAAGCTATTGTTAATGAAGTATATACCTTAAAGAGGTTGGAAACTCTTAAATTCTATTTTCCAAGGGTGGAACTTTTAAGGCACATTCAGAGGAATATCCCATCACTGTTACATTTCAGATTCACTGTTGGCCATCATGCTAAGCGCGTTATTTCTCGAGTCTCTCATGATCTTGAGTTTGAGCTGGAACGATGGGAGAGATACTTGAAATACATAAATGGTGAGGGTGTCCCTAGAGAAATTCAAAATGTACTCCAGCATGCCACGGCATTTTTCTTGGACAGGCATGCAACTGCTAAGATGCTATCTAATTTTGGGATTCAAAATATGGAGAACCTAAAATGCTTAGTTATGGGGGAATGTAATGAGGTTCAAGTGATTATTGATGAAGAAGATGATTGCAATGAAATAGTATCTGAATCATATGGTACTGAAAAAATTGTTCTTGGATCACTTGAATACATGTATATATATTATATGAAGAGTTTAAGGAGCATATGGGCAGGATCAGTACAGCAGAATTCATTATTTCATCTTAAGTCCTTGGCATTGCGGACATGTCCCCAGTTGACCACAATTTTCACACAAGGGTTGCTTGCCAACCTGTGCAACTTAGAACAGCTTAAAGTTGAAGACTGCCCCTCCATCAACAGCATAGTAAGCAGCAAAATTTCTGCTGAGCATAAAACCTCTTGTTTTCTCCCAAATTTGAAGAAGATTTCGCTTCATTACATGCCTGGATTAGTTAGCATCTCTAGTGGTTTACACATTGCACCAAAGTTAGAATGGTTGAGTTTTTATAATTGCCCAAAACTTAAGAATCCATTTATTGAGGAAGTATCCACAAGATTTGAAGAAGATCAAGGGTGAAAGGAGTTGGTGGGAAGCATTGGAGTGGAGAAATGGTCATCCGGGTTTTTTGGATGAGATTTTTGTTCCCATTGACATATTGGATTGCTGATCGCTTGAAGTGTTCCCTAATCAGAATTATTTCTCATGCAGGGGGGTTTAGGATTAGTTCTAATTCCTATGTAGTTATCTTTGTCTTCTAGTGATTGAAAGGTCTATTCCACAGTTATAATTATGATGGTGGTTGTTTTTTTTGGGGGAATGAATCATCTGGTACTGAAAAAATTGTTCTTGAATCACTAGAATACCTGTATGTGTATTATATGAAGAGTTTAAGGAGCATATGGGGGGTCAGTATCATTATTTCTTCTTAAGTCCTTGACATTGCGCACATGTCCCCAGTTGACCACTATTTTCACACAAGGGTTGCTTGCTAACCTGTGCAACTTAGAAGAGCTTAAAGTTGAAGATTGCCCCTCCATCTACAGCATAGTAAGCTGCGAAATCTCTGCTGAGCTTAAAACCTCTGATTTTCTCCCAAATTTGAAGAAGATTTCACTTCATTACATGCCCTGGATTAGTTAGCATCTCTAGTGGTTTACACATTGCACCAAAGTTAGAATGGTTGAGTTTTTATGATTGCCCAAATCTTAAGAATCCATTAATTGATGAAGTATCTACTCAAGATTTGAAGAAGATAAAGGGTGAGAGGAGTTGGTGGGAAGCATTGGAGTGGAGCATTGGTTGTCCGGGTTTTTTGGATGAGATTTTTGTTCCAATCAACATATGAGATTGCTGAGCATTTTTAATGTTCCCTAATCAAAATTAGTGTGGCATTGCCTACACGTTTTCTCAGATATAGGTTTTCAACGTGTTGATATGATGCCAATAATAAAATTTGATTTTGTTAAGTGACATGAGTTGAAAAATCACTCTTTTGACTTCGTATGATGTGATGAATGATCACATGAATGATTCTGTGTTTATGTTTCTGTTCTTATTATGATATGTTTTGGATGAGTTAAATGAATGACACGAAAATGGACATTAATTCTTAGAAGACCGACTTAGGTCAGCTGAGGTGAGTGTCTAACACATTCTCATATGGTAATCTAACCTTCGATCTTATATCAATGGTTATAAATTAGTGAATTATCCGATGTAATTTTACAATTTTAGAATATAACTAGGAATGAAGGTTGTGTAATTTTCTTCTTAGATTCTTATATAAATTTTCAATGGAATAAAGATGTATTTCACTTATTTTTGGTTTTCTTGTTTTTTCCTTAATAAACAAGCGAGGATTCCAAATATATATATAAAAAGATAAAAACCCTCAATCTTGGGATAAAAATATTGCCAGTCGACTCATTACCTTGAGACTCATTTGATTTGGATTGTGAGAGTGGTTCTCACAGTCGATTATTACCATTCATATTCACAAATGATTTCTGGAAGCAATATTTTATAGAGACAAAATCATATCACTAGTAATTAAGTGTGTTAAACCAACAGAGTACATGAAACACCTATACATTAATAAAGCAGAGTTTACCACCTTTATTCACAATCTCTTATAAATTAACACTGCCTTTTCTCTAAAAATAAATAAATAAACACGATTTTTCATGCCCAAATTTTGGAGATGTCGTGCTCATACATTTAAATATCCTATTCATAATATATCAAAGACGAAGTTGTTGTGAAGATGATCTTGAGCATTTATCAAAAAAAAGAAGATGATCTTGAGCAAAGCTGGACTCGAGCTTTTCCAAACAAACTATTAAAACGAGGTACATGAAAAAGGTAGATTTGGGCCATTTGGCTAACAAAAACTCAAGAAATTAGCAAGGATTACATCTTAAATAATATAAACTAAATGTTAAGAAGTCCTAATTAAAAATTTTAGAAAATCATGACCAACTATAAGAAGGGTTTCAGTCTAACATTTATGTAAATCACAAATACTAAACAATCACACATGTCAATATAATACATACAAGCATTCATATGCTACTTAAAGAAAAAAAGGAAAAAAAAAAAAACACTATCTTACAAACCACAATCTTTCACAGGACTGCTGTGAAAGAAGAATGAAACCAAACGCACTGGTTAAAGATACATATAAATCTCAATCACTGTTCAATAGCATCTTCTTGCAATAACAATGAACTCCACCATGATTAATGGCCTTCAATACGTCTCAAGTTAACCACATTCTCATTGTTGAAGGGAAATTTTGTCAACATCCAGCAAATGGATATCGTAAAATATAGCCACTTCAATGAGTCATCAGTCCAAATGCATTTCCAAATTCTAACAATAAGTATCTCTTTGATTTCAAGACATACTTCAACTCGAAAATGTTGAAGTTCAAAGAGATGTTCAATCATGCCATTGGAGAATATCTTCAACTTTAGACATCTGCATAAAGTTAAAGTTGTTAGTCAAACGAGGCTTCTAGTACGTACAAGACATTTCTAAATGCTTTCTGGAAGTAATGTTTAATTTCTATATGGAGACAAAGGTTTCTGTTATTCACAAATCAATAGAAATTCATGAAATACATAGGTTTGGCTACCCAAAACTGAAGTGAAGCAAGATTGCTATCTTATATGGTATAAACTTAAATGTTCAAAAGCTTTCATTATAGATTTAAGACAATCATGACCACGTAAGGTTTCGGTCCAACATTCACTTAATCACAAATACTAAACAATCACACATTCATATGTTATCTTAAAAAGGAAAGAACATGAAATTTAAATATTACAAACCCACAGTTTGTGCAGCAGACATTTCTACCATTACCTTATCCAGAAGAACTGCTATGAAGAAGATTGAAGCCATATAGACCGTAATCTTTTTTCAATAGCATCATCTTGCCATACCAATGCACTCCACCATGATTGATTGGCTTCAATACATCTCAAACTGATTGCATTGTCATTGTTGAAAGGCAATCTTGTCAACATTTGGCACATGGATATCTTAATACTCTCTAAAGATGGCCATTTCAATGAGTCATCTGTCCAAATGCTTTTTACTTTTGGAAGATCAGAAAGCACTACCATCTTTAATCTTGGAAACGCGTCAGGTTTCAACCCATTATTCTCAGACTCTGTAATTATCTCCTCAATTTCCGGACATTCTTCAATGCTTAAGTGTTCAAGTTTGAAGAGTTGTTCAATCATGCCATTGGAGAATATCTTCTTCAACTTCAGACATCTCCGTAAAGTTAAAGTTGTTAGTCGGGCTAGGCTTCCAGCATGTATAGGACCTTCCCAGATGCTTTCTAATTTTGGGACGTTATTTATGTACATCTTTTCCAAGCATTCTAATGCACTTCTTCCTTCACTATTACAATGGACAATTGTTTCAATTTCATCACACCCTTCAATCAAACAACCCCGCATCTTGTTGATACTCTCAATACCAAAATCTGAAAGTCTTGAAGCTCCCTTGTGGCCAATCAATTCAAATGCATCAGTTTCCAAAAGAACATCAGAAATTATAGGATCTACACCTTCACCATTTGCAAACTTCAAACAATTCCTAATTTGATATTCAAAGAAATCAAGAATTTGATAACGGGTTGAGTCATGATAACCAACAGAAAATTGAAATGTGAAGCGAAAATCCTTCCACAATGGGCTCGCTGAGATAAAACTTTGAAGACAATCCACTGTAGGGAAGCAAATTGAAAGTGACGTCAAATGTTTCAAGGTAGCCACCTCCTTAGTAATAGCCTTTACAGTCGCCTCCCAACTTCGATTATTTGGATCCACATCTATTTGTAGCTCTTCCAATAAAGAAAGACTTGAAAAGACATTTTGAGGAAATTCCACATTACTTGAATTTCCAATGCCAAAATTTGATAATGACATACGTAAACACTTCAACTGAATCAAACGTCCAATCTGAATTGGAAAATGATTAATCCTGGTGTCTCGAATATCAAGCACCTCAAGATGCTCAAGTCCTTCTAAGTAACAAAGTTCCCTTAAACAAATGCAAGAATTCAAATATAGCGCTCTGAGACACTTCAAGCAAGATATTGATGATGGTAATGATGCAATTCCAGTGCCATGTAAATCTAGAACTCGTAGATTTTCCATGCATCCAAAGAATAACTCAGGAATCGATCTTAGGTCCCGATTTCTCTGTAATAACAATGTTGAAAGCTCGTTGCAATCTGGCATTTCTGGTAAAGTGCACAATTTATTATCCATCAAGGAGATCCGATTTGCTTGTTTCCATTCTTCCTCATTAGGGGCCTCTTGCAACCCCTCACGGGGTTTCACCAAAACCTTAAAATTACAGCTTCGGGAAGAAATGTTGAGGGCCATATTTCGTAGTACTTTATTCATCCTTACATGATTGATCTTTTCACTCTTCTCTAGCAAAGACACATTGATAAGTTCATCCAATATTGAATGCCCTTTTCCACGTGCATCTCTAAACTCATTTGCATCATGAATGAAACCTTCAGCTCTCCAACACTCCAACAAATAATCTATATATATCTCATAGTCTTCAGGATATATTGCACCGTACAAAAAGCAGACCTTTTTAACCTCATCATCTAAATCTTCATAACAAAACTTTAAGTAGTCAATCAGTTCATTGATGCCTTGGATTTTGATACTAGGCCATCTCCGCAAACTTCTTAATCCATCATTCCACAAGTGAAAGTTATCCTTTCTTCTAAAAATACTTGCTACCTTGTCTATCAAGAGCGGCAAACCAGCACATTCATTGACAACTAGCTTGGCTATTGGTTCAATACCTGGAAGATTTGCATTTCGACCCACCTTTACCTTGAACATTTGCAATGCACTAGCTTCAGACAATCGTTGCACATTAATTTCCTCATCAGTTTCCATATCATAACAAACATGACGATGTCTAGTTGCCAATACCACCTTGCTATCCTTTTCGTTGTCATACATTCCTATCAGAGGTAGATCAAGAACTTCCCAAACTTCATCCAAAAGAAGTAGACACCTTTTGCTTTTCAACTCTCCACGTATTTGCTGAGCAATTTCATTAGGGTCAGTCATGCCTTCCATATTCAATTTTAACCGAGCTGCAATTGAGTGTTGCAACTTTTCTAAACTCCAATCCTTTGATACAGTTACCCAAATAACAATATCAAACATTTTAGCAATAGCTTCATTGTTATTCAAGTTCTGCAATATGGTTGTCTTCCCAATTCCCGCCATTCCCCAAAGTCCAATTCTTTTTACATTCTTATCTTGTAGATGGCCCAGTATTTCTTCAATAGTTGAGTGGAGAAATGGTTTGTCTTCTATTTTGGGTGTAGGGATAATTATCACACGCTCTGGCAATTTCTTAACCACCATTCCTATCTCAAACTTTCCCTCTAACCAAAGATTATGCCATTTCTCGCACTTCTCTGCCATGCTTTTGTTAAGTTCTGCCCGTGACTCACTTGACCCATTCCAAAGCTGATTGAATGTCCTTTTTTTGCTTTTTTCTTTCTTGTACTTGGTTTCTAGTTCTTGCACCTCTTTTTCAATCTTCATGACCCTAGAAATCCAAGCTTCACATACTTGAGTGACCTGCTTTGTCTTTGCTTGAGCCAATATATCATCCCTTCTAGCACACAGCTTCTCTGCATGCTCTATTAACCTTTCATAGTTGTTTTCTAGATCATTATCAACTCTGCGACTCACGTCATGGAAAAGCTCTTTCCCATATTTGTAGACCTCATCCCCTACTGAAGTACCCACAGCAGAAGCTGCTGCGGAACCTATACCAGAAGCTGCTGCCCCCAACATATCTGTGTTTCAACAAAAAGGAAGTTAAGACATTAACAAACTCAAAATTCAAAATGACGAATGGCTTCTCAGTTTAGAGAAGTAATAATTAAAATACGTAACAACACAAACAAGGATGTGGTTAGTCAAAAGATGCTAACTTGATTCCGTAATCGTGTTAGTAGACAAACTCACATGGTTATATTATGAAATTAAAGCAAAAGTTTTCACAATCTCATGGAGGACCTTTAGACATGGAGCCTATTTTTAATCAACAACAAAAACCAAGCCTTAGTCCCAAAATTATGACATCAGCTATGGATCCTCAATAGATTAGTTAAGGTCGGCCACATATATTTTTACCTACTATTCTATTCTATCCCAAGTCACACTCTCTGTCACTCTCTTTTTTTCTATTTCTATTAATCTTATTTTTGGCTTTCCTCTACATTTTTTCGTTCCCTCAATTTTAATCAACTCATTCTTCCTCATAGATGCATTAATCGCTCTCCTTTGAACATAACCAAGCCATCTCAAGTTACATTTTTAATCAATGCAGATTTGTTCATTCATGGGCCTATGTCCCTTTTTTTTTCTTTTCTTCCAAAATCTAATATTAAAACACATACTTCTCTCCTAGAGCATTTTCAGTCATAATTTTTGTATGTTATTGTTTTAAATATAAAATAGTACTAATTTAAAGGCACTTTCTTTTTTCCAGTGGATTTAATTGGCTCAAGCACATCAAGTTGGTATTATACCAATACGTCACTGTATGATTTTGAAATCAGGTCACCATGGCAAAATTACTCTAATCTAATATAAGCAAGAGTGTATTGTAGAAAGAGTAAGATAAGCAGGAGGATAAAAAGACTAACCTTTATTAGAATCAGTGTAGCAGCTCTAAGAAATCACCAACATGGAAATGGAAGGAAGTGTAAGAGATATTGAACTTTCAGCTCCCACTATATAATCCCAACAAAATAAAATTAGAATTGAATCCGAAGTTTCTAATACAGAATTAAGACTTAATAAACCTTTTTCAGCTAGCTATTACCTCCATATATTCTTTCATTCCACAAGGAAAAATGGGTTTAATATTGCATAGATTTAACACAGAAGATCGCTGATCTCGGCCGAATTGAACACCCAGTGGCACCAGTATAGCAGCTCGAATCAACCACCAACAAAGTGAGATGTTGAACTTCTGGCTCCTACTACCTAGCGTTGACTTAAAACAAAGTGAGCACGGGATTTTATTTTACTCCTTATATGGCTGGCTGGACCAGGGAAACGCCTCGGCAGTTAGGCATGGATAATTTTAGGGCAGAAATACACTTTTGGTCTTTATATTTAAGGGTGTTTTCAATTTGATCTAGTGTTTTAATTTCATTCAATTGGATCCCTGTGTTTTTAAGCCGTTTTCAATTTTACCCCTAGAGTTAACGCTGTTAGAAACCTACGTGGCAAACGGAATGCTTACGTGGCAGACAAAAATTGCTGAGTCAAACATTATTTGGCCAAGTCAGCAACAAACAAATAATAAATAAATAAATAAAACTAAATCTTAATTTCTAAATTAACATAAAATAAAATAAAATAAAAATACTATTTAAACTTTCAATTTTCTCTTTCCTTTTCTTGGCAGCCAAACACCTAACAACTCAACAACTCAAACAAGATTTCACTTTTGGTTACCGAGAAAATACCCCAGCAACAACAATCACATCATGTAATAAAATATTTTGATTTTCATCATTATGAACAAGAAAATAATAACATCCCAATCTTCCAATCCAAAAGCAAAAACCCATCAGATTTTGCACCGAGTGAGATACAGCACGAAACAGAAAACCCAGAAATTTCTTTCCATTTCTTGATTTT
>OU015763.1:1213710-1229153 GCA_907173295.1 Fagus sylvatica | reverse complement strand
GTTCATTTGTGAAGCTTCATCGCCAATTTCTTCAATTTCAAATTTCGTTCGTTCACTTGAATGAGATGTCCTCTTAACTGTTGCATCATCAAACACTACTCTTGGAGGTCTTAACGTTATTATTGGTTTAAGCAGGCCAGCCAAATCCCTATCTAACGCTGCAATAAAAAAAAAAAAAAAAAAAAAAAATCAAATAATTTATTGTATAAGTAAATGTGAAGTTCACCATGCTGTGTGAGCAAAACCATTGACACTACTTTGTGCCAGACTAACTTTGTCTATGTGTCAACCAAATTACAGTGAAAACACAAGCATAAATAAAATAAAAATAAAGATCACACAAGAACACAGTAAATTTCAATAAAAAAAAAAAATCACGGTCCAAATTCAATCAATCCACTATAATAAAAGCGAAATCCATTACTATTGTATTTCGTTGTGAAGACCATCGCGCAAATGCAATCTAGATTCATTTGAGTGAAAGTTCTTTTTGTGAAAGAATTGATCAAATTAGTTTTGCTAGCAAGATTTTAAGTATACACGTGTGAGTGAAAGTTCTTCATGGAGTACAAGTTAATAAATTAAGGAATTAATATAACATAATTGAGTTCCAACCCATAGGTTATCTCCCTATATGTTATATTAAGACCTCAATTAGAGTTTCCTCGATGTGACAATAATAATAACATTAGATTTAATGAGGAATTGTAGGCTCAATTTTGGGAGATTGGAGTGGGTTGCTAATTCAGTAGCCTCCCACCATGTTATCCCTACAAAAGAGTTGTTCACCATGTACAAAGTGAGGAATTAAGGTACTCTTGTAAGAAGAAGTTCAATGCGGTCAAATATTTTGAGAAGACTCCACAATCGAGAGTATGTACCAAGTCAACTAAGGTCTTGCGCAGAGGGAGCAGCCTCCTCCATTAGAGATGGTTGAACCTCATGAAAGGTGGTCTACATGAAAACATTGAACAATGAACAACTAGTTTCTCTTTTGATGAGGGGGAGCCAAGGAATTGGATTAAGGATATTCAAAGTGAAATTAATTATTTGAGAATGAAAGGTGTTGGACCTTGATGAGGTTTTCTCAGTTTTGGTGAAGATAATATAGAAATTTGAGCTTTGTGCCAAGCTGACCGACATAGATTCTAATTAACGAGTTAGACTGAATATTTCCTTTAGATTGAAGATTTCCTTCCTCTGTGAGTTGGAGGGGGGCATATCGTTAGGGTGCACGTGGGGACCAGAGTCCATCACACTTGTTATTATGACTCCTAAAGTAACTTGATGTTGGAAACGTGAACTTGTAGGAGTAAAAAAGGTTGCATGTGCCACTAGAAAAAGAAATATGCAGCTAGAGAGAGCTGCATGAGAAAGAAAAAATAGAGAGCATGCAGTAAATGTGTGTGAGAGCAAAGAAAAGTAAAGAGTTTTTCTTTAACCGTGAGATATACACTAAAGAAGAAAATTAATTTGGGGTTTTCTCCAGTGGGGTTTTTTGGGTGCGACAACCATGTAGAGTTGTTGTATCCAAGGTGAGTGAAAATCACAGATAGAGTGCGTATTAATTCCTAGAGATATTATATTATTGTATTTGGTGTGAATCTTAAGTTAAACATAAACCTGAAAAATATTGTAATTGATTTTATTATAGTGAATTTATTCAGAGTTTTTCACGTAAATCTTTTTGCTCTTGTGTGTTTTTGATATCTTGAGCATGTCTGTTATGAGGCAAACAAGTGTGCATCTATTATGGCTACCGTTGGGAATCAGAAACAGGAACATGAAGTGCACCATGATGCTACTTTTCTGTTACACTGCATATATTGGGACATGATGGGTTTTGCCTAGGCACGTGTAATAAAAGAGTTAAAACAAAATAATAATTGTTAACATGAAATATATATATGTATATATATATATGATAGGGTATCCAAAAAGATAATGCGATGGATTTTGAAAAGAACAACAAAATAGGAAAAAAGAAAGAAAGAGGGATCTCCAAAGTGTATTTATATACATGATAGGGTATCCGAAAAGATAATGCGATGGATTTTGAAAAAGAACAACAAAAAAGGAAAAAAGAAAGAAAGAGGGATCTCCAAAGTGTATTTATATGATCAAAGATAGTATCATGTAGATGTAACTAGTGTTTTATTGGATGGTAAAAGTATCACTAACACAACACTTTTCTTACTAAAATGTTTGGTTAATTTTGGTAAATATGCATCACGTAATTAGGGGCCATGTTGTCTAACTTATCAATCAACCATTGGTTTATACCTTTGTGTTTCTTTCCCTTCCCACGCCTAGACCAAAAGGAGTCAGGCTCGTCTGTGTTTGAGATTAATCCAAGCTCGTGTACCATTGGGAATAAGTCCGCCTCTGCAAAACGCCAAGGCCCACCTGCCGTTGGGAATGCATTTGGGAAGCGGAACAAACGACAGAGAACAAAGTCATCCTGCAAAAGGTGAAAGGGGGTATGTGGGAATTCAAGAGATATATGCCAAGAATTAATGTGATCTGAAAACTAAAACAGTCACGATTTCTACCAAGAATTAATGTGAACAAAGTCATCTCACAATTTTACATAATCTTGTTCAAGATACCATGTCAATTGCAAGGTATTTCACCAAACTAAGGGGATTATGGCCATGGGACAAACTATCTACTCTCAATCCAATATCAGTCCTATTAACGCACAATTATTTGAGCAATGTCAGTCCTATCAGTCCATTTCATGATCGTTTCCATTTGAGCAATGTTGCCATGACGCACTCCATGGTTAATCAAGTAGGTAGTAGTAATCCAACATAGACCAATCTTTCAAGTATGCCTTCCTTCGAAAATACTTTATGGATTCTTGATGGTGGAGCCATTGACCGTATAATTAGATCTCCCTATATCCTCACTCACTTCCCTACTTATAACTGCATCGTCCAATTACCTGTCATTGATGTGGGTATGCAAACTCAACAAATTCTTAAAACAAGCACCTCGACAATGGTTTGTCAAATTTTCCTCAGCTCTTCGAGAGGAAAGCTACCAACAGTCCCATGAAGATTACTCACTATTCGTTCAATCTCAATGACAAAGCTTCATCGTCATTCTTATCCATGTTGATGATGTCATCTTGGTAAGAAATAATTTGAAGCAGATTGAGGAACTTGAGAAATTATTAGGAGATTGATTCAAACTTGAAGACCTTAGTAATTTGAAAACTTCTTGGGTATAGGGATTGCTTGATTAAAGAAAGGGATATTCCGATCTCAAAAAAATATGCCCTCAAAATTCTCGAAGATACAAGTTTCTTGAGGGCAAAATGGGCAAAGTCTCCAATGGAACAACATTAATTTATCACTTAATGAACATGATGGTGAACCCATTATAAAATCTTCATCAAGCTGATGAATAGTTGGACAATTGATCTTTTTAAACATTACCAAGCCAGACTTGCTTATGCAATGCACATACCAAGCCAATTCATGGACAACGTACGAACACCTCATTTGGATGCAGCACATTGAGTATTTTGATATATCAAGCCGACATCAGGCTAAGGAATATTCATGTGAGCTACTAGCTGTTAGAATATTGGTTAAATGATTAAATTCACTATTTTCTAATAACTTAAACTTTTGGAACAGTCAGTAATTTCTCATGATATCAGAGCAACTGATCCCAAGTTTAAACCCTAACTCCACTCTACCTCCTATTTAAAAAATTAAAAATCCCACGTCCATTTCCTAATAGCTTAAGCTTTTGGGACAATCCGTAATTGCTCACTAGCCCTATTCAAATAGATGCATATTGCAATGCTGACTGGGCAAAATGCATGTAGAGGCAATCGCTTATCAGTTATTGGATAGCATATTGTTTGGCCAATCATCTATTTCCTAGAAGCCCAAGAAACAGATCACTGTTTCACGTTCTTCAGCTGAGACAAAATATAGATCAATGGCGACTACTTGTGAGATTTCTTGGTTATAATAGCTCCTGATAGTCAACACATGAAGAACATTCACATGCCGGTAAAATTATATTGCGACAACAAGGCCATTATTCAAATAGCCTCAAATCTTGTATTCCATAAGCGTGCAAAACATACAGAAATTTATTGTCATTTGGTGTGTGAGAAATTGCAGACTAAACTGCTTACATTTCCACAAGTCAACAACCTGTACACTTATTCACCAAAGCACTTGGTCAACTACAACCTGATTTTCTACTTGGCAAGTTGGGCATTATGAACGTACACACCAACTTGAGACGGAGTGTTAAGGAAAGTATTTCTACCATCATCACTAGATGTCGACTACCTCACCAGATTCTTCTCCATTGAATGTGCAATGATCATCTAAGCACCATATTTAACATTTGCCTTCCCTACACATTCAACTAGCCTAACAGATGTACATGGCAATAGAATGATTAGTTATAGCTAGCTAGCTTTTGAGTACATAACAAATACTTGAAATTTAACAATTGATCAATTACATTATTAGCAAGTAGATATCTATCCGATGGATCTTAAACCAAAGATCCCACACTCCACCTTACTTTACCAAGAAATTGTTGTTGTAGAGCTCATTAACACTAACTATATATCAACCAAGAGTATAGTTGCAAAAGCATTATATGTAAAAGAAAAGAATTGTATTCCTACCTGGCGAGGGTCTGTGGCACAAAACTCATGCATGACCCACTCGGTGCGAACGCCCATGCCATGGCCTAGGTAGAAAACCAAGGTCTTCTTCGTAGCAGTCAAGCTGGTATTATTGGTGCCCAACTTCCTGGACCTGATGTGGCGATCTTTACTGAAGGCTTTCCAGTAGCCTGAGCTAGTGGCCCTAATATTATTATCACGAAAGGTATTCTTGTAGTTGCCATCACGCCGGCAGAAGAAGATATACGCCCCATCACAAGATAATATAGAAGTCGATGTGATGGGAAGAGGGAAAATTTTAGGCAATCGCCAGGGCTCATATTTGTAAAAGTCGACTTCGGGAATGACCTGGACCTCAGAGGCACGACCGTCGTTCTTCAGCCTCAGGTAGTGGCCTATGAGTTCTTCGTCCGTTGGAGCAAATTTTAACCCCACCATGAGTGATTCCATTGACAACATCATCATCCTTCTCTCTTTGCTCCCATGTTGCTCAATAGCTTCAGATTCCATCTCATCAAACACCACTCCTTGAGGTCTTAGAGCACTTATTGCTTGTGGTTGCATTTCCTCAACCTGTACACCAGCCTCTGCTTGTTTTCTTTGTGAAGCCTCCTTCCTAATTTCTTCAGTTTCACTTTGTTCACTTGAATCAGATGTCTCTTCACTTGAATCAGATGTCTCCTCAACTGACTCAACGTCAAAAACCTCTCCTCGAGGCTTTGACATTATTTGCTTTACATCAGAGTTCATACTTTCTGTGCATAGATTGAATGGAAAAGAGGAAAAAATAAATTGAATGGAAAAGAGGAAAAAGATATGTATGTGAGATTCACCAAGTTTATTATTATTTTTTAAAATTGTTAAGTTATAGGCACAGCTGACCTTAAAATTTTGGGACGAAAACTTTGTTGTTGTAGTTAGTTAAGTTATACACTCACTTAGTTTTGAACTCATCACCTTACCTTTACAATATAGTACTAATGTAAAATGGAGAATACAAATTTTCCTTGAATATAAAACCATCATAAGTCAAACTGCAAAACGTTAGGAAAAAAAAAACTACTAGAAATTATTTGGGTTAATGATGGAATCGTATGAAATTTGGAGACATGAAGGGAATCTTTTTTAGGATCAAAACTCACAGCTCATGGCAATGGCTCTACTTTTCAAGCAAATTCCTTTGTTTTGACCTCTATTTAGTCAAATAGGTCATTTATGGTAATTTTTCCATTTGTTATAATTTTCAATTTAAAAGTTAGAATAGGTTCCGTTAGTTCTCAAATGTTTCTATTATATTTTCTCAATTTTTCTTTTTTTTTGTCAATTTTTTTTAAGTGTAATTTCACGTTTAACACGAATTAGGGGATTTAGGGTTTCCTAGCCACCTTATTACTTCTATAGTATAAATTAGTGGTTGTAGCTAGCTCACCAGGCATTCAGACTTTTGATTGATAAAAATTTCAAACCGGTTTTTCTCTTCTTCTATTTCTAGGGGATTCCATAATTTTCCTTGTGGATTCAAAGGAACCCTTTGTAAATTCAAGAGTTATTTCTTGAGACATACGTGTTCTGTTTCATGTGGCAAATTTGTTGTGTCAAATACTGAGTGAGTGTGTGACTTGGATGTTGTTGTTAAGAAAAAAAAAGATTATTATATGTTTAAAGCAACCTTACCTCCATGAAATTTCAATACAAACTTTCTAGCTATTGAAGTTGTAAGAAGATTCGAGTTTTGACACTTTTATATATATATATATATATTGAAACAACGTTAGCTTCTTTGTTGAATGATGACCCAAGGAGACAACTTTATGTGCTTAAATGTAATAACTATTAAAATAGTATCAAGTAACAGTAGTGAGTTCACGAGTTGGTTGCTAATTTACAAAATGTTAAAACTATATATTTTTTTAATATAAAAAGGAAATATATATATATATATATATAATAACTCAAGGAAAACACTGTTATATCTGCGTTTATTTCCAAAAAGATTAGTCTTATTTCCCAAAAAGACTAGTCAAGTTGCAGTTGGGACTTCTCGTAATCATTGATAAACCTAAAATCCATCTTGTAAGCACCCGATGTGGGACTCAGCACATGCCCGCACAACACATATTCATACAATTCAATTCATACGATTTGGGGTATCACAAATATGATAAGGTACTAAGAAAGCTAATGGCGAAAATTTTGAAAAATAAACGTACCTCTAAAATATATTAATGTGATTAAAGAGATCACTACAAAAAATGTGAGTTGTTTTTTTTTTTTAAATTATTATCTAAGTCAGAAATCCTACTATAACACACACACAATATATGTGGGGGAAGGGGATCAAACCCATGCCCAACTGGGTGGAAAATGAAGAGTGTACTACTGGTTCAAATGCCCTATGGGCAAACAGAGACATAATTAATGCTTCATTGAATGGAAAAAATATTAAATACCACTTAAAAAGCTTTAAGATTTTGGTAAATATCAGATCATTAGGGGTCATGTTGTCTAACTTATCAGTAAACCATTGATTTATACCTTTAGATTTCTTCGCAACTAGCTTATCCCACGTTGTTGTTTCTTCATATGACCAAGAGGCGCCAAGACGGTCTGCCTTTGGGAAGTCTACCATTGGGAACAAGCTTGGGAAGTCTACCTCTTGGAAGTCTATCATTTGGAACAAACGACAGAGCACAAAGGTATCCTGCATAAGGTGAGAGGGGGATGTACGAATTAAATTCAAGAGATATACACAAACAATGTCACATAAAATCTGAGCATATTCCAGAATGAATGGAAGTAGTTTTTGAGTAACTACCCATAAATCTAGTCGAGATAATGAAAAATTGAATATAGATTTGTTGTGAGTGTAGGGGTTTATGCGAAATAAAAATAGAAAAACACGTAATCATACAAGGAAACACAAATACTTATATGTTGTAAAAACCATGCAAAATAATAAAATAGTGCGCACCACAACAAAAAAATTTAGCCTGGTTCGACAAACTTTAAGCATACATCAAATTCATAACCAAAAATCTACTATCAATGATAAGAATTACAATCATACTCACAAAGGTGCTCTCACACCAACACACAAAACAAATTAGTCATTTCTCTTCTATCACACAGACTATAAAGATTACACCACTCTATTTATATACTGAAGCTCCCTACTTCTTTTCTTATCATTATGGGACTACCACTTTTAATAGGATTAGTGCACCTGATTTTATTCTTCTAGCTGATGTGAGATTTCAATACCAATAAGAAACTATATATCTAAACTTCTCCTATCATGGGTTGGATTTAAAAAATCTCCACTTCTAGCCCATGAGCGGTGTCTTCACTAATAAATTTTCTGGTACATTCTTTGCACCCCTTGTGTGGGTAGGGGTGCTCCACCTTGTCCTCAATAAGAGATACACTTCAATGATTTCAAGCAATACTTGAACTTCTTACTCGAACTTGGTTTTACAACTATATCAGAGACATTCTCCAAAAATCTCACTCATAATTATTTTTTTCTCTACAACGTATTAATCAAATGCCCATATTTACCTTTTGCTCCACGACATGCTCCACCTTTAACTGTCTCACCAATCAACTTGTGCAGATTCTTGAATGCTTTCTATCCGCTGGCGGTGCCATAGCCAAGTGAGGGTCATTTCTTAGAAAACAAAATGCAAAAAATAAAATTTTATATAGATTTTGTTTTTTAAAACGGCTTGTTTTGAACACCCTAAAATAAAATATTGGGAAAATTACATTTTAAACCTTATAGTTTAGGGAGTGTAACAAATTAAACCATATAGTTTCAAAAGTAACAAATTAAACCCCAAAGTTTCAAAAAGTAACAAATTAAACCCCACAGTTTCAAAAGTAACAAATTAAACCTTAAGTTTCAAAAAGTAACAACTTAAACCTAAACCTATAAAAGTAAAACAAAGGTTTAATTTGTTACTTTTTGAAACTTGAATGTTTAATTTGTTACTTTTGAAAGTGTAGGATTTAATTTGTTATTTTTTGAAACTTCGGGGTTTAATTTGTTACTTTTGAAATTATATGATTTAATTTATTACACCCCCTAAACTATAGGGTTTAAAATGTAATTTTCCCTAAAATATTGAATACTGTCAAATAAAATATTGAACACCCTTTAACTTGAGATTCCAATAGACCCAATCCACTTTAGACTTTAATTTTGTACTACACCACTTGATCAAATATGGAACCAGCAAGAGACCGGAAGGGGTTATGACCCTTTCATTTTTTAAAAAAACAAAAAATCAATAATGTATATATATAAAAATTTAAAATTTTGGCTCAAAATATATGTACTTGGCCCCATCCTCCATAAAAATACATATAGGCCCATAAAATCCTTTTATTTTTTATTTTTTTTTTATGATATGTGAATATATGATAACTAATATAATAATATGTGATAATTGATGTTTGAACATACAGATAATATTATCATAATATAATAGTTATGAATTTTGAAAAGTCAGCTTGTGTTTGAATGGTTGTGGGGGAAATCAGCTTGTGTTTTTAATTTTTTTTTAATGGTTGTGTTTGTAGTTTTTTTAATGGTTGTTATTGTAATTGTTAATTTGGATTTTCATATTATTTTCTTTTATTTACTTTTGGTCCCTTCCAAATTCAAATTTTGGTCTCGTTATTGAACGAGTCCACCAACTCTAATGGCTATTTAAGTTTTTTGATGAACACCTTGAAAAAAATTCTTGAAACTGCCACTGTTTCTATCCCTTCATTACCACCAAAGCACTTTTAGCAACTTTCATAACTCCATCTCTTGCAGAATATCCCTAACTCAAAGATGCCAACCAACCTAACCAAACCAAATTTCTTCCAAGTTTGGGTACATGTCTCACATTATCCAAGGTTTTCACAGTTCCAGAAAACATCTAAATTTTAACTGTACTTGTCCCCACAGCTTAAAATTTTATATTATTAGCCAACATAACAAAATTTTCATCACAAGCCTTATACGTGTCAAACCAATCTTTATTTCAACACATAAGAGCATCAATTATAATCCAAAATCTATGAATTTTCAATAAAATCCGTACATTTCTTAACTATAAGAATATTATTACAATCTTCACCCTCATTATTTCCTATTTCCTTCTACATTGGGTTTATCTCTAGCAACAAGACCTTCAATATAATTTTCATCACAATTTTCAGAATTCTTCTTTAAGTTCTTAGAGTTCAAATCATCTTTTACATCATCAACGGAGATGGTATCTCTCCTAGATTCATACAACATAGCATCAATAAAGTGCACAAAACAAAGAGGTAATGAATATAAGGGCTTGATCCTCCTCAACTTTGTAATCAATGTTTTTTATTTTTTATTTTTTAAAGAATAATTCAATTAAATTCATCTAGATGACCAGATACCATTGGACCTTCTTTCATACGAATGGTAAATAGCTTTTGCTTCATATACAAACGGTTTTTGAGAAACTTGGTCATTGCCTATTCATATATTATGACACTTAAGTCTTTAATGAACTAACTCACCTTTTACCCTTACTCTTTCTCTCTTTTATTATTTTTGGAAAATACGTATTTGTATTCAATAATCAAACTGAGCATCTCGTGAGAGATTACAGTGAATAGAATCAGGAGTATCCTCCAGCCAACCTACGGTCCCTGTTCGGGTCTAGCATGCCTAGCCAATACATGAGCAATTGAATTACCCTCCCTAAGAATAAAAACATATATAAGATACACTATCAGATGAGAGGAGATGTGATTTGAGCTAGATCTTATTCAAATCAATTATATATTAATCTAAGAGCACAATTGCAAAAGCATAATATGTTTCTACCTGGTGAGGGTCGGTGGCAGAAAACTCATGCATGACCCAGTGGTTGCCCTTGTCCTTCCCACCATGGCGGCCACCTCTGTAGTAAACCAATGTCTTTTTCATAGCATTCAAGCTGGTACTATTTGGCCCCGATTTCCTGGAACTGAAGTAGCTAGGCCTTACCGCTGGCTTTCCAGTAGCCGAAGTTAGTGGGCCTATAATCACTGGTGCCATCATGCCGGCAGAAGAACAACCACTGCGGAATGTCCAACTTTTTCTCCGAAAACTCTGAATTTAACCCAACAAAAAAAATATATCCATCAACAAATAATTAAATACCAAACCTCCACCAAAAAAAAAAAAAAAAATTCTTGGGGAACCAAACAAGATAAAATATTCGGAGAACAGTACCAGGCAAATGCCAGGGCTCATATTTGTAAAAGTCGACTTCGGGAATGAAGTCGACCTCGGAATCACGACCTTCGATCTTCAGCCTCACGTAGTGGTTTATGAGTTCTTTATCCGTTGGGCTAAATCTGAAACCCATTGGAAACTTCTGTATCATTTTCTCTCTGCATCCGATCAAGAAATTCAGATTGTTTTGCCTCTCCTGAACCTGTATATGCTCGAATTTTCTTCTTTGCCAAGCTACTTCGCTCCCATATTGTTGCTCACTAGCTTCAAGTTCCAGATCAATGCATTCAATTTTACTTGAATTAGATATCATCTCAACCACTTCAACTAACGTCAAAGACAACCTATTATGTAAGCCATAATATCTAGTCTTACACAAAATTAAGAAATTTCAAAAATAATTTTAACTAATTTTAGACACACAATAACACAAAGATTTACGTTGCAGACCTTTTTCTTTAAAAGAAAAAACCACCGGACAAACACAGAATAAATCCATTATAAAAATCAATTATAATTTTTCTCAAACTTATGTCTAACTTAAGATTCACACCAAATACAATAATATATTATCTCTAAAAATTAATATAAACTCACTCTAGATATAACAACTCTTCATGGTTGTAGCCTAAAAAACCTCCTTTTAGGAAATCCCAAAATTTTCTTCTCTTGTATATGTTTTACGGCTAAAGAAAAAAACTTACTTCTTGCGTTTCTTTGTTCTTACACACACCACTCTTTCTTTTTTCTTTTTCATCATGTTCTTACTCACACAGTCTCTTTTTTTTTTTTTTTTTTTTTTTTTTTTTTTGCTTTTTCTTTAGAAAATCTTTTATTTTTTTTTTTTTCCCTCTTGGTTTCACATTCAATTCTATGATTTTTCTTCTTTCTCCATAGGAGAGAACCCCTGACTAAAGTCATCAAATCCATTGTAATACTATCTATTTATAAAACTTTAATTCTTATTCTTTGGTGGAAAAGGAATATAATATTTCATTGAAAGGAATGACCTTTCTTTGCACACCAAGGAAATAAATTAAAAGACAACTAAATTAATTGTCCCCTTTTTAACAAGAAAATCCAGTTAGTTTACAAAGTTATAATAAGAAGTTGGGACACTTTCTCATCACTAATGATTACGATTCCGAAAGCTTGCAGGAGCTAAATAAAACAGGAACACTGTGTCGGATTGAATGTAGAATTTTGCAAAAGTCTACCACGCAGATTTACAGATTGAGTCCCTGATTTTATGATTTGATCCTTGTTTTAGTTACTTGTACTTCCTCTCTTGTTAAAGAAGTTGATATTTTCATTATGTTCCTACAATTCCTTCCAGTTACATATGATGGTTTCCTTCGTTGATTTAAGTTGTTTAGAGATCACATTTTATGCAATAAGTTTGAGTTTCTATGGGAATGTGCATTTTTGAGCTCTTTTATTCCTTCCTATTGCATTTTGAGCTGTGATCCACCTCACTAATGAACTGAGACTTGTGTTAAGAAAATAGCGAGCTCTTTAATAATAAGTTTCTCAAAGTTAAGCAGTGATCCATCTCATAATAAACTGAGACTTGCGTTAAGAAAATAGCAAGCTCTTTAATAAGTTTCTCAAAGTTGAACTTCTAGGATGATCTAACAGGTGCACTTTTGAAATGTTATGTGCTGTGATTATATATGTGTGACTATGGGATGTTCTGTTTCAATGACATTCAGCTTGCTTAAATTTTTTTTTTGTGAAATTGTTTTTTCAAAGGGATAGACTCGCAGAGGCAAAAAGACCCATTCTTTGCTGGCCTTTTACAGGATGGAGAACAAGGTTTTTTGGCAATGGTTTTATGATGGCCACTCCCAATTGAAATAAGATCAATTACTATGAAATCTCAACGGGGTAACAACTTCACCATAGAAGAAGAGAATCTACTAATATCGGCATGACTCAATACTAGCTTAGATATAATACTTGTGAATGAGCAAAACACAAGACATCCTAGCTAGAATAGAATTTATTTGTACTTCCACTACAACAAGCAATTTGAACCGCTCGGAGCACTCTTTAGTGATCAATTTATGGTCAACAATTCAACAATGTACCAATAGGTTTTGTGGATTCTTGGCTCAAGTTGAACAATTGCATCCAAGTGATTATAATGAGCAGACAAGGTATCGATAATCAACATCTAGTATATATTATACATCAATGCACCAACATTTTTAAGATACTTAATTATTATTTTCAATTTGTTAATTTCTCATATTGTAGGGGTGAAAATTATGTATTAGGAAATCCAAAATTCCTCATTTCACTTTGAACACTAATGGGGTACATTGAGCATGAAGCTATTGAATTTGGAAGGATAAGGGATAAAAGTTTTACACATTATTGGGCATAATGTGAGGTTGAGTTGTTGGTGGAATGTTTTCGGCATGTCCTTAGAGCTGTTTTGAAATTATCAAACATGTTATTAGACTATTTGACAGTGATACACCCTTGGAAATTAAGAATAACGACAAGTTTTACCCGTATTTTAAGGTAAGTTTTAGAGGTTTTCATTTTTCCCATTTTATACTTATAAAGATAAGAAACAAATATAACCTGTATTAGTTATCATTAGTATTGTGTGGGAACAGTTGATGGAATTCATGTTTGTATATCCGTTTTAATTAAAATGAAAGGTTTCATGGTTAAAAGGATAGAACAACACAAAATGTCTTCATTGCTGTTACCTTTGACTTAAAAATTATAGCCAGTTGGGAAGGAATGCACATGATTTACGCATCCTAATGACACACTCTCTAGGCTAAGGGGATTTAGAATTTCTGAAGGTATTATAGGATTAGAAAGTGATTTTTATTATGGATAGCAGTATTTGGTAGTGATTTTTTTTTTTTCTCTTCACTATAAGTATGTAGGTAAATATTATGTTGGTGATGCTAATCATGGAGTTCGAAAAGGAATTATCTCTTGTTATTGTGGTGTTCACTACTATTTGAAATAGTTTAGTGATCATCGTCTAGCAACTATATGAAAAAGAATTATTCAATCTTCGCCACACTTTTTTACGCACAACCATTGAGCATTGTTTTAGAGTTTTAAAAAACCGTTTTGGTATGTTGATGCTGAAGCATTTTGGTCATTCCCAACACAAGTGGATCTAGTCTTAGCATATTGTGTCATTCACAATCACATAATGGGGACCCTGGGGTGGGGTGGGGGGGGGGGGGGGGGGGGGGGGGGGGGGGGTGACCCTTTAGACACAATTGTGAATGCTGTAAACCATGATAGTCAATTTGAAAATGAAAGTAGTAGAGTCCAGCAATAACAAAAGGGAAATCCAAGAAGATTATAGAGAATAGGTAAAGAAACTGGATGAAATGTTTTGTACCATTTGCCCATTTGGGATGATTATAATGCTAGGGAGTGATTAATACATTATCTTTGTATTAGCGGCTTGTGTAGCCTAACTTTTTTAAACCTTCATGTTCAAAGACTTTTACGTTATAACTATTTATGTTTGTATGAAAATGAAATGTTTTGTTATGATGTTATCTTCTTTTTTCGTTGTCTTATTTTTCTAGTAACTGTCACTATAGCGAACTAGCAATGAGATTGAAAAAGGATACTCAGAAGGACAATAGTGTCAAGAACTTTACGTGGTCATAACACAAGCAAAGTTTGTTGCTTAAGATACTTGCTGAGAGGCTCTTAAGGAAATAAGTCATCCAACTGTTTAAAGTATCATTCACTAGAGTAGCCCATGCAATACGTGAGACATATCAAGTTGAATGCCTCCCAAAACATGTGAAGAATTATCTTAAAACAGTCAAAAGCATTTGGAGTACCATTACAAACTTCGTAATAGGAAAATCGATTTTGGATGAGATGATAATATGAAAATAATAACTTGTGATAGGAAAGTGTATGATGAAAAGTAACGATAAGAAACCTATTTGCATCATTAAAGGTTTACAAACTATTTAACTCTTCCTATTCATCTCAAAATTAAGTCACTTTCTTTTTTTCTTTTCCCTTTTTTAAAACAGGCACACCCCAATTATGAACAGTGTTTGAACAAGAAAATTATAATGTTTGATAAGATGAATTTGGTTGTGGGTAAAGACATGACCACAAGAAATTTTTCCAAGGCAATTGGTGATATAGATGCAGAACCAATGGCTGACTCAACCCTAATTATTGACCTAAACCCAATTGATTTCGACATTGATCTTGATAACGTATCCAAAAGGAAACAAGTGAATTCCTCAATTGTAGCCTCAACTCAAACAATGTCTCACAGGAAACAGAATCGTGCTAGTATGAATAGAGATGTTACTTTTATGGATTTGTTAACACTAATTGGGAAGGTTGCTTATAAAGCTAAAAATCAACTAAGTTTGAGTAACCTTTATGAAGAAGTTATGAAGGTGCGTAGGAGCGTTTGATGATTCTATGCTTTGTGTATGCATTTGACTATTTCATATAGGATGAAGTATTAGCTAAGTCATTCATATTGAAAAATGCGAGGAT
>OU015763.1:1148276-1213610 GCA_907173295.1 Fagus sylvatica | reverse complement strand
CCTATTTGGTAATGTTTGAGGTCACCCCTAGTCCCCTACTAACTTGCTGATGGTTGATTTTTGTTTCTTCTTTTCTCGAGGGATAAAGCCATGGACTCAAAGTCCACCACCAAGCATACTTAGAAAGGAATAAATTATGTAAATAGCTGCAAATATGGAATCTAGAATAAAACAAAAGCATATCAGGTCTTCATACATTGCATTATCAGAGCTATTGAATTAAAGAAGGGTGATTGACAGTACTCAGATACACACTTTTAGGTCTGCTAATGAGTTATGACTTGTAGGGTTACATTACTTGCTTCCCAACTCCTACCTGTATAAGATTTCAAAATCCTAACTGTTAAAATTCTAAAAAGTTTCTCTCAATCTATTAAAATGTTGAATGATTGGTTTTGGAAATCTAACAATTGCTAAGTTGCTCATTTGGCAGCAATTGAAATTTTTTTCCAAACAATTGTCACATTTACAGGTTCATTTGAGATAGTAACCATTTTTTTCCAATATTGCACTTTTACAGGTTCATTGTGCACCAAGAAGCTTTTTTGGGGTAGAGGATTTCCTGGATGATGATAATAGCCGGCCATACACTTACCAGAAGGAGAAGAACTCTAAAAATCCAACCAAGCATGTGTCATTCAAACAATGCACTGTGGCCTACATGGAGCTGTTTACACTTGATGTGTTCATCTCGAAGCGCTTTGCGTCAGCCTCACTCACCCACAGGGTGACAAGTAAGCAGGTTGCAGTTGCCGGTACCAACTCTAAAGACATTAAAAAAGGGTGAGGTTTTTGTTTCCTAAGATAAAGTGAAGATAAAATGGGGGTTTTCTTTAGGAGTGGATTTTGAGTGCTACAATCACATACAGTAAAAGCATTATTGGTTTCACTAGTTTCTAATTTTGTTGGCGTGAGATTGTATTATTCTTAGAGAGTTATTTTTATATTTTTACAATTTATTGTCAACTCACATTTTGAACATAAACTTGAGTATTGTAATCTCTATTTTATTAGTGGATTGATACGATGATTTTTTATTTTGAAATTTAGTGTGTTCTTGTGTGTATTTGCTATGCTTGTGTTTTCACTCCTGTTTGGGGTTATTAAATTTAATTGACACATTGTACGTTTAGTTTGGCTTTAGTGTTAATGGTTCCGCTCGCACAGCATCATGAACTTCACATTTACTTTTTCAATTTAAATTATTTTGAATTTTTTTTTTCTTCTGTTTTTTGTTGTAGAATCTGTGACAGAAAATGATTTGGCTAGCCCACTTGAAGCATTTAAGATGACATCTAATTCAAGTGAACAAACGAAATTTGAAATTGAAGACATTGGGACTGAAGCTTCACAAACAAGACAACCAGAGGGTTTACAGGTTGAGGAAATGCAAACACAAGCAATAAGTACTCTGAAACCTCTCAGGAGAGGTGTTTACTAGTGGGCAGATTTTATCTCAGATTGAAGACGTTAACATGGAACCTGAAGCAAGTGAACAACATGGATTATTTCTCATGCAGGGCGATTTAGGAATAACCAAGCCACCAAAGGATGAGGACTGAGAGAACGCCAAAGAGATTTACTTGATGGACAATGATTTGTCTGTTTTACCTAAGAATCCAAGGTGTCCCAAGCTATCAGCGTTGTTCCTTCAAAGAAACTACAAATTGAGAACGATTCCTCCCTCATTTTTTGATCACATGCATGCTCTTCAAACCCTGAACTTATCCAGGACTGGTATCAAGTACTTGTTCGATTCCATTCTCAGATTGGTTAGCCTCAAAAGACTTTCTAAATGATTGTCAGTGTTTCATGAGGTTGTTGCCCAAAGTTGGAGAACTAAAGAAGCTTGAGGTTTTTGACCTTGAAGGGTCAGAGATTATTGACTTACCTCAGGAGATTGAGAACTTAACTAATCTGTCATGCTTGGAAGTTTCATTTTATGGGTATACTAGTGACGGTAGCCAGAGAGCCATGCAGTCAAATGTTGTGGTTCCTTGTGGGGTAATTTCTGCACTGTCTCAGTTAGAGGAGTTGAATATTGATGTGGATCCAGATGACGAGCGGTGGGATGCATGTGTGGAAGCTATTGTTTATGAAGTATTTACCTTAAAGAGGTTAGAAACTCTTAAATTCTATTTTCCAAGGGTGGAACTTTTAAGGCACATTCAGAGGAATATCCCATCACTGTTACATTTCAGATTCACTGTTGGTCGTCATGTCAAGCGCATTATTTCTCGAGTCTCTCTTGATGTTGAGTTTGAGCTTGGAACGATGGGAGAGATGCTTGAAATACATAAACGGTGTGGGTGTCCCTAGAGAAATTTAGAAGGTACTCCAACATGCCACGGCATTTTTCTTGGACAGGCATGCAACTGCTAAGAAGCTATCTAATTTTGGGGCTTCGAAATATGGAGAAACTAAAATGCTTAGTCATGGGGGAATGTAATGAGGTTCAAGTGATTATAGATGAAGAAGATGATTGCAATGAAATAGTATCTGAATCATCTGGTACTGAAAAAATTGTTCTTGGAATCACTAGAATACCTGTATGTGTATTATATGAAGAGTTTAAGGAGCATATGGGAGGGGTCAGTACAGAAGAATTCATTATTTCTTCTTAAGTCCTTGACATTGCGCACATGTCCCCAGTTGACCACTATTTTCACACAAGGGTTGCTTGCTAACCTGTGCAACTTAGAAGAGCTTAAAGTTGAAGATTGCCCCTCCATCTACAGCATAGTAAGCTGCGAAATCTCTGCTGAGCTTAAAACCTCTGATTTTCTCCCAAATTTGAAGAAGATTTCACTTCATTACATGCCCGGATTAGTTAGCATCTCTAGTGGTTTACACATTGCACCAAAGTTAGAATGGTTGAGTTTTTATGATTGCCCAAATCTTAAGAATCCATTAATTGATGAAGTATCTACTCAAGATTTGAAGAAGATAAAGGGTGAGAGGAGTTGGTGGGAAGCATTGGAGTGGAGCATTGGTTGTCCGGGTTTTTTGGATGAGATTTTTGTTCCAATCAACATATGAGATTGCTGAGCATTTTTAATGTTCCCTAATCAAAATTAGTGTGGCATTGCCATACACGTTTTCTCAGATATAGGTTTTCAACGTGTTGATATGATGCCAATAATAAAATTTGATTTTGTTAAGTGACATGAGTTGAAAAATCACTCTTTTGACTTCGTATGATGTGATGAATGATCACATGAATGATTCTGTGTTTATGTTTCTGTTCTTATTATGATATGTTTTGGATGAGTTAAATGAATGACACGAAAATGGACATTAATTCTTAGAAGACCGACTTAGGTCAGCTGAGGTGAGTGTCTAACACATTCTCATATGGTAATCTAACCTTCGATCTTATATCAATGGTTATAAATTAGTGAATTATCCGATGTAATTTTACAATTTTAGAATATAACTAGGAATGAAGGTTGTGTAATTTTCTTCTTAGATTCTTATATAAATTTTCAATGGAATAAAGATGTATTTCACTTATTTTTGGTTTTCTTGTTTTTTCCTTAATAAACAAGCGAGGATTCCAAATATATATATAAAAAGATAAAAACCCTCAATCTTGGGATAAAAATATTGCCGGTCAACTCATTACCTTGAGACTCATTTGATTTGGATTGTGAGAGTGGTTCTCACAGTCGATTATTACCATTCATATTCACAAATGATTTCTGGAAGCAATATTTTATAGAGACAAAATCACGATATCACTATTCACTAGTAATACGTAAGTGTGTTAAACCAACAGAGTACATGAAACACCTATACATTAATAAAGCAGAGTTTACCACCTTTATTCACAATCTCTTATAAATTAACACTGCCTTTTCTCTAAAAATAAATAAATAAACACGATTTTTCATGCCCAAATTTTGGAGATGTCGTGCTCATACATTTAAATATCCTATTCATAATATATCAAAGACGAAGTTGTTGTGAAGATGATCTTGAGCAAAGCTGGACTCAAGCTTTTCCAAACAAACTATTAAAAGGAGGTACATGAAAAAGGTAGATTTGGGCCATTTGGCTAACAAAAACTCAAGAAATTAGCAAGGATTACATCTTAAATAATATAACCTAAATGTTAAGAAGTCCTAATTAAAAATTTTAGAAAATCATGACCAACTATAAGAAGGGTTTCAGTCTAACATTTATGTAAATCACAAATACTAAACAATCACACATGTCAATATAATACATACAAGCATTCATATGCTACTTAAAAAAAAAAAAAAAAAAAAAACACACTTAAAACCACAATCTTTCACAGGACTGCTGTGAAAGAAGAATGAAACCAAACGCACTGGTTAAAGATACATATAAATCTCAATCACTGTTCAATAGCATCTTCTTGCAATAACAATGAACTCCACCATGATTAATGGCCTTCAATACGTCTCAAGTTAACCACATTCTCATTGTTGAAGGGAAATTTTGTCAACATCCAGCACATGGATATCGTAAAATATAGCCACTTCAATGAGTCATCAGTCCAAATGCATTTCCAAATTCCAACTAATAATTATCTCTTTGATTTCAAGACATACTTCAACTCGAAAATGTTGAAGTTCAAAGAGATGTTCAATCATGCCATTGGAGAATATCTTCAACTTCAGACATCTGCATAAAGTTAAAGTTGTTAGTCAAACGAGGCTTCTAGTACATACAAGACATTTCTAAATGCTTTCTGGAAGTAATGTTTAATTTCTATATGGAGACAAAGGTTTCTGTTATTCACAAATCAATAGAAATTCATGAAATACATAGGTTTGGCTACCCAAAACTGAAGTGAAGCAAGATTGCTATCTTATATGGTATAAACTTAAATGTTCAAAAGCTTTCATTATAGATTTAAGACAATCATGACCACGTAAGGTTTCGGTCCAACATTCACTTAATCACAAATACTAAACAATCACACATTCATATGTTATCTTAAAAAGGAAAGAACATGAAATTTAAATATTACAAACCCACAGTTTGTGCAGCAGACATTTCTACCATTACCTTATCCAGTAGAACTGCTATGAAGAAGATTTAAGCCATATAGACCGCAATCTTTTTTCAATAGCATCATCTTGCCATACCAATGCACTCCACCATGATTGATTGGCTTCAATACATCTCAAACTGATTGCATTGTCATTGTTGAAAGGCAATCTTGTCAACATTTGGCACATGGATATCTTAATACTCTCTAAAGATGGCCATTTCAATGAGTCATCTGTCCAAATGCTTTTTACTTTTGGAAGATCAGAAAGCACTACCATCTTTAATCTTGGAAACGCGTCAGGTTTCAACCCATTATTCTCAGACTCTGTAATTATCTCCTCAATTTCCGGACATTCTTCAATGCTTAAGTGTTCAAGTTTGAAGAGTTGTTCAATCATGCCATTGGAGAATATCTTCTTCAACTTCAGACATCTCCGTAAAGTTAAAGTTGTTAGTCGGGCTAGGCTTCCAGCATGTATAGGACCTTCCCAGATGCTTTCTAATTTTGGGACGTTATTTATGTACATCTTTTCCAAGCATTCTAATGCACTTCTTCCTTCACTATTACAATGGACAATTGTTTCAATTTCATCACACCCTTCAATCAAACAACCCCGCATCTTGTTGATACTCTCAATACCAAAATCTGAAAGTCTTGAAGCTCCCTTGTGGCCAATCAATTCAAATGCATCAGTTTCCAAAAGAACATCAGAAATTATAGGATCTACACCTTCACCATTTGCAAACTTCAAACAATTCCTAATTTGATATTCAAAGAAATCAAGAATTTGATAACGGGTTGAGTCATGATAACCAACAGAAAATTGAAATGTGAAGCGAAAATCCTTCCACAATGGGCTCGCTGAGATAAAACTTTGAAGACAATCCACTGTAGGGAAGCAAATTGAAAGTGACGTCAAATGTTTCAAGGTAGCCACCTCCTTAGTAATAGCCTTTACAGTCGCCTCCCAACTTCGATTATTTGGATCCACATCTATTTGTAGCTCTTCCAATAAAGAAAGACTTGAAAAGACATTTTGAGGAAATTCCACATTACTTGAATTTCCAATGCCAAAATTTGATAATGACATACGTAAACACTTCAACTGAATCAAACGTCCAATCTGAATTGGAAAATGATTAATCCTGGTGTCTCGAATATCAAGCACCTCAAGATGCTCAAGTCCTTCTAAGTAACAAAGTTCCCTTAAACAAATGCAAGAATTCAAATATAGCGCTCTGAGACACTTCAAGCAAGATATTGATGATGGTAATGATGCAATTCCAGTGCCATGTAAATCTAGAACTCGTAGATTTTCCATGCATCCAAAGAATAACTCAGGAATCGATCTTAGGTCCCGATTTCTCTGTAATAACAATGTTGAAAGCTCGTTGCAATCTGGCATTTCTGGTAAAGTGCACAATTTATTATCCATCAAGGAGATCCGATTTGCTTGTTTCCATTCTTCCTCATTAGGGGCCTCTTGCAACCCCTCACGGGGTTTCACCAAAACCTTAAAATTACAGCTTCGGGAAGAAATGTTGAGGGCCATATTTCGTAGTACTTTATTCATCCTTACATGATTGATCTTTTCACTCTTCTCTAGCAAAGACACATTGATAAGTTCATCCAATATTGAATGCCCTTTTCCACGTGCATCTCTAAACTCATTTGCATCATGAATGAAACCTTCAGCTCTCCAACACTCCAACAAATAATCTATATATATCTCATAGTCTTCAGGATATATTGCACCGTACAAAAAGCAGACCTTTTTAACCTCATCATCTAAATCTTCATAACAAAACTTTAAGTAGTCAATCAGTTCATTGATGCCTTGGATTTTGATACTAGGCCATCTCCGCAAACTTCTTAATCCATCATTCCACAAGTGAAAGTTATCCTTTCTTCTAAAAATACTTGCTACCTTGTCTATCAAGAGCGGCAAACCAGCACATTCATTGACAACTAGCTTGGCTATTGGTTCAATACCTGGAAGATTTGCATTTCGACCCACCTTTACCTTGAACATTTGCAATGCACTAGCTTCAGACAATCGTTGCACATTAATTTCCTCATCAGTTTCCATATCATAACAAACATGACGATGTCTAGTTGCCAATACCACCTTGCTATCCTTTTCGTTGTCATACATTCCTATCAGAGGTAGATCAAGAACTTCCCAAACTTCATCCAAAAGAAGTAGACACCTTTTGCTTTTCAACTCTCCACGTATTTGCTGAGCAATTTCATTAGGGTCAGTCATGCCTTCCATATTCAATTTTAACCGAGCTGCAATTGAGTGTTGCAACTTTTCTAAACTCCAATCCTTTGATACAGTTACCCAAATAACAATATCAAACATTTTAGCAATAGCTTCATTGTTATTCAAGTTCTGCAATATGGTTGTCTTCCCAATTCCCGCCATTCCCCAAAGTCCAATTCTTTTTACATTCTTATCTTGTAGATGGCCCAGTATTTCTTCAATAGTTGAGTGGAGAAATGGTTTGTCTTCTATTTTGGGTGTAGGGATAATTATCACACGCTCTGGCAATTTCTTAACCACCATTCCTATCTCAAACTTTCCCTCTAACCAAAGATTATGCCATTTCTCGCACTTCTCTGCCATGCTTTTGTTAAGTTCTGCCCGTGACTCACTTGACCCATTCCAAAGCTGATTGAATGTCCTTTTTTTGCTTTTTTCTTTCTTGTACTTGGTTTCTAGTTCTTGCACCTCTTTTTCAATCTTCATGACCCTAGAAATCCAAGCTTCACATACTTGAGTGACCTGCTTTGTCTTTGCTTGAGCCAATATATCATCCCTTCTAGCACACAGCTTCTCTGCATGCTCTATTAACCTTTCATAGTTGTTTTCTAGATCATTATCAACTCTGCGACTCACGTCATGGAAAAGCTCTTTCCCATATTTGTAGACCTCATCCCCTACTGAAGTACCCACAGCAGAAGCTGCTGCGGAACCTATACCAGAAGCTGCTGCCCCCAACATATCTGTGTTTCAACAAAAAGGAAGTTAAGACATTAACAAACTCAAAATTCAAAATGACGAATGGCTTCTCAGTTTAGAGAAGTAATAATTAAAATACGTAACAACACAAACAAGGATGTGGTTAGTCAAAAGATGCTAACTTGATTCCGCAATCATGTTAGTAGACAAACTCACATGGTTAGATGACGAAATTAAAGCAAAAGTTTTCACAATCTCATGGAGGACCTTTAGACATGGAGCCTATTTTTAATCAACAACAAAAACCAAGCCTTAGTCCCAAAATTATGACATCAGCTATTGGATCCTCAATAGATTAGTTAAGGTCGGCCACATATATTTTTACCTACTATTCTATTCTATCCCAAGTCACACTCTCTGTCACTCTCTTTTTTTCTATTTCTATTAATCTTATTTTTGGCTTTCCTCTACATTTTTTCGTTCCCTCAATTTTAATCAACTCATTCTTCCTCATAGATGCTTTAATCGCTCTCCTTTGAACATGACCAAGCCATCTCAAGTTACATTTTTAATCAATGCAGATTTGTTCATTCATGGGCCTATGTCCCTTTTTTTTTCTTTTCTTCCAAAATCTAATATTAAAACACATACTTCTCTCCTAGAGCATTTTCAGTCATAATTTTTGTATGTTATTGTTTTAAATATAAAATAGTACTAATTTAAAGGCACTTTCTTTTTTCCAGTGGATTTAATTGGCTCAAGCACATCAAGTTGGTATTATACCAATACGTCACTGTATGATTTTGAAATCAGGTCACCATGGCAAAATTACTCTAATCTAATATAAGCAAGAGTGTATTGTAGAAAGAGTAAGATAAGCAGGAGGATAAAAAGACTAACCTTTATTAGAATCAGTGTAGCAGCTCTAAGAAATCACCAACATGGAAATGGAAGGAAGTGTAAGAGATATTGAACTTTCAGCTCCCACTATATAATCCCAACAAAATAAAATTAGAATTGAATCCGAAGTTTCTAATACAGAATTAAGACCTAATAAACCTTTTTCAGCTAGCTATTACCTCCATATATTCTTTCATTCCACAAGGAAAAATGGGTTTAATATTGCATAGATTTAACACAGAAGATCGCTGCTCTCGGCCGAATTGAACACCCAGCTCGAATCAACCACCAACAAAGTGAGATGTTGAACTTCTGGCTCCTACTACCTAGCGTTGACTTAAAACAAAGTGAGCACGGGATTTTATTTTACTCTTATATGGCTGGACCAGGGAAACGCCTCGGCAGTTAGGCATGGATAATTTTAGGGCAGAAATACACTTTTGGTCTTTATATTTAGAGGTGTTTTCAATTTGATCCTAGTGTTTTAATTTCATTCAATTGGATCCCTGTGTTTTTAAGCCGTTTTCAATTTTACCCCTAGAGTTAACGCTGTTAGAAATCTACCTACATGGCAAACGGAATGTCTACGTGGTAGACAGAAATTGCTGAGTCAAACATTATTTGGCCAAGTCAGCAACAAACAAATAATAAATAAATAAATAAAACTAAATCTTAATTTCTAAATTAACATAAAATAAAATAAAATAAAAATACTATTTAAACTTTCAATTTCTCTTTCCTTTTCTTGGCAGCCAAACACCAACAACTCAACAACTCAAACAAGATTTCACTTTTGGCTACCGAGAAAATATCCCAGCAACAATAATCACATCATGTAATAAAATATTTTGATTTTCATCATTATGAACAAGAAAATAATAACATCCCAATCTTCCAATCCAAAAGTAAAAACCCATCAGATTTTGCACCGAGTGAGATACAGCACGAAACAGAAAACCCAAAAATTTCTTTCCATGTCTTGATTTTCTCGGCAACCAAACAGACCCACCAATCTTCCAATCCAAAAGCAAAAACCCATCAGATTTTGCACCGAGTGAGCAAATAGCACAAAACAGAAAACCCAGAAATTTCTTTCCATTTCTTGATTTTCTCGGCAACCAAACAGACCCACAAGCATCATAACCATCAACCAAAGAGGTGGCTTTTGGTCATTTCTTTACTTTTCTTCTTCTTCTTCATCAAAGCCTAGTTCTTTAAAGGATAAAAGCTTCAAAGACAACAACACCAACAACAACAACTCAAAGATCACAACTTTTTCAACTGGATCATCAGCAAATGGCAAGTGTCAACTGGGTTCTTCTTCTTTGGGCAAGAAAAGTAGTACTATTGACATTGTTGTGGAAGATGATGAAAGTCCCAATAGCCAAGCCACTGCTTCAGCTTCTTCCTTTGACCGTAAAGTTTCAAGATCCAGATCTGTTGAATGTGGAAGCAGAAGCTTCTCTGGTGATTTCTTTGAGAGAATCTCAACTGGCTTTGGAGATTGTACACTTAGAAGAGTGGAGTCTCAAAGACATCCCAAGACTGTCAACGCACTCACCCAGGAGGTCCCAAAGCGCCATGGTCTCGATCTCACCTCACAGAGCTTCTTTGATCTCAGCTCTGCAGCTTCGTCTTCGATCTCAGCTCCGCCGTTTCGTCTTCGATCTCAACTCCGCCGCTTCGTCTTCGATCTCCCCTCGCCGATCGTCTTCGATCTATGTTTAGTGGTAGAGAGAGATTTAGAGAAAAGGGAATAAAGAGAAAAGAAATCTGGGGAAATAAGAACACAGGAGAGAGAAAAGAAAAAATAAAAGAGAAAGGAAAAATAGAAAAAGAAAAAAAATAATAAGAATAAATACGTGTCAACACACGTGGCTTGATTAATTTATTTTTTATTATTTTTAAATGATATAGTAAATTATGTTAGCAATTTCCGTTTGCCACGTAGACAGATTTCTAACAGCGTTGACTCCAAGGGTAAAATTGAAAACGGCTTAAAAACACAGGGATTCAATTGAATGAAATTAAAACACTAGGACCAAATTGAAAACACCCCCTAAATATAAGGACCAAAAGTGTATTTCTGCCTAATTTTATTTATTTTTGGGTTAATACACTGTTGGTCCTAACGTTTAATTAAGTTGTTGGTCCGTAAAGTTTTAAACGGGTAAAAATGGTCCATAACATTTCAAAACGATGCATCATTGGTCCTTCCATTAACTTGGTGGATATGTAGTTAACGGAATGCTGATGTGGATAATTTTTAATTGATAGTGAATTTTTTTTTTATTAACAACTAAGATATGACATGACATATCTATTTAAAAACAATCAAACCGAAAAAATTAACCAAACCCAAAATTAAAAAAAAAAAACTACCCAAATTAAAATTAGCCCCACCCAAATCAAATCAACCTTAAATTAAATTTTAATCTCTTAATCGCTGAGCTCTCTACCTCTTTAACAGAAGCATGCTCTCTCTCCAAAGTCTCTATTTGTGTGACAATGTAGAAAGTTTCTCCTTTCTCATCTTTTTCATTTATTTATTTGTTGAGGGTGGTGCGGTGTTTCATTTTTTTTTATACATTCATACTCAGTAGTAAGTATCATCAATTATTTAATCAAATCAAAACATTTTTTTTTAGGTACGAATAAGGATAAGATTAAAAGGGTGGACCACCATGATAGCCATAAGCCATTCTTGCAATTGATAAAGCCAGATAAAGCAAAAAAAAAAAAACTCAAACAAAACCCAAACACCATGACCATATTCCACGTGGTGTTCATCTCAACCCCTGGGATTAGAAACCTCATTCCACTTGTTGAGTTTGCACACCTCCTCGTCACATAGATACATACTTTGGAGAGAGAGGAAGCAGAGGCACGGTGGTTCTGTTAGTGGCAGAGAGTTTAGCGATTAAGAGATTAGAATTTAATTTAGGGTTGATTTGATTTGGGTGGGTTAATTTATTTTATTTGGGTTGGGTTAATTTTTTGGGTTGGCTTCTTTTTAAATGGGTATGCCATGTCATATCCTAATTGTCAATAAAAAAAATTTTCACTATCAATTAAAAATTATCCACGTCATCATTTCATTAGCCACATATACACCAAGTTAATGGACACTAATGGAAGGACCAATGGTCCTTCGTTTTGAAACGTTAGGGACCATTTTTGCCCGTTTTAAACGTTAGGGACCAAACGTGCAACTTAGGTAAACGTTAGGGACTAACAGTGTATTTAACCCTTTATTTTTTTTTTCTTTTTATTGGGTAGATAATGATAATTTTATGGATTAAATACACACTTGATCCAAACATTTATCTAAGTTGCGTTTGGTCCCTAACGTTTAAAATGGGCAAAAATAGACTCTAACATTTCAAAATTGTGCACCATTGGTTCTTCCGTTTGTCTCCGTTAACTTTTTGTGAACGTGACTAACGGATTAATGACGTGCCTATTTTTTAATTGAATTGATATTTATTTTCATTTACATGTAGGATATTGACATGGTAAAGACCCAATTAAAATGATATAAAACCCACCCACCCATTTAAGACCCTACCCATTCACTAAAACAACCCAAACCTATCAAACCCCACCCATTTCTCTCTATCTTCTTCCTCTGCCTCTCTCCTCACACCAACACCCAAACTGAGAACCATAAGCAAAAAAACACAATTAACGTTCTCTCACTTTGTCAAAGGAACTTCCAAACTAAAAGGGAATGAATTGGGGGTTCCTTCCACCCAACAATTACACATTTCTCATTCTTATCTAGTGTGCAAGAACTCCAACAAGCAAACAAACTGGCAAAGAAATCCCTTTCTACCCTCCTTTGCTACAACGTTTCGGATTCCATCACTAAAAAATGTTTCCATTGCCATCATGTTTTCATCATTTTGAATCATGCCACTATGATTGAATAGTGGTTCAATGAAGTGATTCTAGATCTTTCTTTTCTTTATTTTTCTATTCTAGATCTGCTATGCTAGATCTTTCTTTTTCTATTCTTAGTTCTTAGATCCTTCTTTTTCTTTTCTTAAATCTGCTATTCTAGATCTTTATTTTTCTATTAGTTGCTATTCTAGATCTAATGGTATGAAAAATAATGAACGAAAATTTAAAAACAAAAACAAACATAGAGATTTTCTGAGAAAGGTTGAGAATCTGGAAAGAAATTTTCCAAAAAGCATAGAATTGTTAATCATTCCCAATAGACTAATAATCAAGTGGTTTAGTGATGGGTAGGTGTTAACGGGTGGGTAAGCAAATGAGTTTAAATGGGTTTTAAATCGGGTCTCGCCACGTCAACTATCTACGTGTAAAAAGAAACTAATGCCAACCCAATTAAAAAATTGACACGTCATTAATCCGTTAGCCATGTACACACATAGTTAACAAAGACAAATGAAAGGACTAATGATGTGCACGATTTTGAAACGTTAGGGATTATTTCTACCCATTTTAAACGTTAGGGACCAAACGTGCAACTTAGGTAAATGTTAGGGACCAACAGTGTATTTAACCCTAATTTTATTGAAAAGAAGACAATAAAAAAACAGAAGGCAAACCGAGGGGAACCGACCCATCTATATCCTCAACAAGAGCCCAAGAAGGGACATGTGAGAAGAGATGGGGTCCCCAAGCCGAACAAAAAGAAGCCTAATGAGCTAAGTTGTGAGTCAATCCATTTCTTTTCAATTTAATCATTCTATCAACTTTCGTTAATGGGTTATTGTTAAGTGTCTAAAACAACGTCACTTTGCTAATTTAAAAATAAAAATAAAAACTAGAGAAAATTACATTTTAAACCCTATAGTTTAAGGGTATAACAAATTAACCTTATAGTTTCAAAATTAACAAATTAAACCCCAAAGTTTCAAAAAGTAACAAATTAAACCATTATTTTAAAAGTAACAAATTAAATCATGGTTTCAAAAAGTTAAACCATTATTTTACTTTCATGGGTTAAGGTTTAAGTTGTTACTTTTTGAAATCTAAAGGTTTAATTTGTTACTTTTGAAACCTCAAGGTTTAATGTGTTACTTTTTAAAACTTTAGAGTTTAATTTGTTATTTTGGAAACTATATTGTTAAATTTGTTAACACCCTTAAACTATATGGTTTAAAATGTAATTTTCCCCCAAAACTAAAAACCTAACTTGGATATATTTTTGGGGAAACTAAGGGAAGAAGAAACAAAATTCTTTTTATTCTCAGTTTTGTTTTGAGATTAAAAGATATTTGTATCCATTGACTATTTGTATACGTTAGATCTCTTATACGGGGTGGTATAACTTGAACCCATATCTTGTTACTTATTTAAATAAGTTTTACATGAAATTGAGCTTTGAAGAAAAGCATTGTTGCATATAATAAATTTGCATTTGTTTGGCACCAAAAAGATAAAAATAATCATGTTTTTACTTTAATGTGTTAGAAATTTAAAGTTCTATTTTAGAGGGGAAGAAAATCGAAAAGGTGTTTTGTTCACTAGGACGGGAAGTGTCATTTTTTTTTTTTTTATTATTATTAAAAAAAAAAAGAAAAAGAAAAAAAGAGAGAGAGAGTAAGCGAGACGATCGGAGTGGCTTCCCTACTTGGTCGTGACGATAATAACATCCTACCCTCTAGGTCTAGAGAGAACTGGTGATCCATAGCTATTATCTGAGACCCACAAGCACACTAATGAGTTATGTGCGAGATTTGTGATCTCAAGCACTTAGATTTGAATGCAAAACCTCTACACCCAAACCACTTCGAAGTACTCAAGGGAAGTGTGATTGAGTCTACAAGGCAAAGAAACAAAACATTTTATATCCGTTTAAAATTTGGAGAGAACAGGATGTATTTGAATGGGAGGGGAGCCCAAATCATGTTTTCTTATTCCGCCTATTCTTTGCCATCCCGACTGTGAACACTCCAACCCCATTCCATTTGCCTCTCTCTCTCTCTCCACTAAAGAAGAAAGCTTGGCAAGAGATACAACCACCATTTCCAAGGAGATCCATCGATTCAATCCCAGAATTAATGGAGGGTTCAAACTCGGAGAAAAACAACACCATTACTAGCACCAACGATGATAACAGCTTATTAGTTGCAGCAAGGTCTTCTTCATCAGCTTCTGCTCCCACCCAAAGTCGCTATGAAAGCCAGAAGCGCCGTGACTGGAACACATTTGGCCAATACCTCAGGAACCAAAGTCCCCCAATTTCCCTCTCAAATTGCAACGGAAAAAGCGTCATTGATTTCCTCAAGTATAATTATCAAATCCCAAAACTTAAAACTCACAGCTATATCATGTATTTCAAGATAATCTTATGCATACCCTCAACTAGTGCATATACACAAAGGCAGTAATGACCTAACATGACTTAGTAAGCTTTTGCTCTGTTGTTTTGTTTCATGGATGCTTTCTTGGATGGCCTTAACAAGCGACTCAATCAATTGCATATAAGGAAACAAGCATCCTATCATATATATATATATATATATATATATATATATATATATATATATAAGAAAATCTAACAATTTCATCTTATTATTTCTCAAGAAAAGCACATTGAAAAGCCTCCTCAAATAAACACAGTTCCCAACCTGACTTGTTCTTGAAATTTTGGCATGCTAACAAATTTCAAACCAATTGATTTCACATCCTAAGAAAAAAAAAAATTCGAAATTTTGGAATTTTGAAATTTTTAAGGATGAAATTGTCTTTTTGCTTTGGTTGGTAGAGTAATATCCACGTGACTTTTTTAATGAGAATGCATTCAATAAGTACCGGGTCTAAACTCAGTCCTTTACACCCTTCAATAAAAAATAGCCACATCACCCTTTTTCACCTTATTTCACACTTTAAAGTGAAGTCTTCCACACACAATCATTAGTCTTAAAAAAAAGAAAAAGAAAAAAAAAAGACACAATTTCAAATCAAATATGGAGAGAGATCTGAGTCTATTTGGGTTAGCTGTTTGAAAAAGTGCGTTTTTGAAAAAGTGCGATTTTAAAATATATATTTTGAAAATACGATTTTGAAATCACAAATAGGCGTTTGGTAAAACTAATGAAAAATGTTATTTTTTTAAATTAAGAGTTTGGATAATTTTAGTCTAAACTGTTATTTCGGGTGCAAATTACTAAAAAGAACATAATTATACTCTTATGCTTATATTACTATATTTTTTTAATTTAGTCAATGTTAAAATCGTAATAGTATTATTATTTAAAAAAAATGGTAAATAATTCACTTTTTGTGAATTGAGTATTTGAATTATATGTACAAAATAGATATTTTTGAGTGCAAATTAACAAAAAAAACCATAACTATTTTTTTTGGTTGAAATACCAACATCATTAGACATTAACCGTGTTAAAATAGGGTAAAACTTAGGTATAGTTTCTTAGGTAAAGTACATTAGGTTCTCAGTTGAATTTAAATATATTAAATTTAAATATTTTTGGAAAATATAACATTATTTATGTTTTATTGGTTAATGCAATCATGTGTTTGAATTCTATTAGGGAACCTAAGAGCACTCACAGTAGGCTCTCTATACCGTGTAAAAAACCCAAATATAACAAAAAATGGGAAAAACCGCATCACACCAGCCTCCCCAAACGAGTGAAATACGCAAGCTGGTGAACAATGCTGTTCATCCTCAAACGTTTTAATTAATACTTTTTTCTCTCTCTTCCACTCTGTCTCCCGCGCCAAGAATAACGGAGGTGAAGTAGCAGCAACAGCATCAAACTGTTTGATGATGGTGAGAGTGGCAGTAAAGATGGAGGCTCAAAACGAAAAATAAAATAAAATAAAAATAAGCACCGCTAAAGAGAAAAAAGAAAATGAGAGAAAAGAAAGAAAGAAAGAAAGAAAAAAGAAAGGAAATGAGGAGGGGGACGAACTGGGGAGGAAATGAGAGAAAAGAAAGAAAAAAAAAAAAAAAAAGAAAAAAGAAAGGAAATGAGGAGGGGGACGAACTGGGAGGAAATGAGAGAAAAGAAAGAAAGAAAGAAATAAAAAAGAAAGGAAATGAGGAGGGGGACGAACTGGGGAGGAAATGAGAGAAAAGAAAGAAAGGAAATGATGAGGGGGATGTACTGGGCAGGAAATGAGAGAAAAGGGAGGGGATACATGGGTGGTGGGGAAAAAAAAGAAGAGAAAAAAATAATAATAAATAAGGAGTAGGTTGTACGTGGGTGGTGGGAAAAAAAGAAAGAAAAAAGAAAAAGAATAGAGGAAGGGGATATACAACGGGTAGAGAGGGAGAGTGAGGAGAAAAATGGGAAAGATAGGTATTTTGGGAGTTGTGAAAGAAATAAATAAATAAAAATAAAATAATAAAATATATTAAAAAATGGAATAGTAAAGTTAAAATAGGAGTCTAGTGTAGTGGTGCTTTAGCTAAACAAAAAAAAGTGGGTTTTTTAGAACCCAATTGACAAAAATTTTGAGGAAACTATTATGAGTGCTCTAATATACTAAACTTAAGGAATTGTTATTGAAAAAAAAAAAAAAAAGGTTACGTGAATGCAAGTGAGTCCTTAACCGTTTAAAAGAAAGAAAAAATAAGTTAATAAAGTATTCGGATACAACCTTGGACGTCTCCCATGGGAGGAAAAAGTAAGTTAATAAAAGAAAGGAAATGATGAGGGGGATGTACTGGGGAGGAAATGAGAGAAAAGGGAGGGGATACATGGGTGGTGGGGAAAATAAAGAAGAGAAAAAAATAATAATAAATAAGGAGTACTTGTACGTGGGTGGTGGGAAAAAAAGAAAGAAAAAAGAAAAAGAATAGAGGAAGGGGATATACAACGGGTAGAGAGGGAGAGTGAGGAGAAAAATGGGAAAGATAGGTATTTTGGGAGTTGTGAAAGAAATAAATAAATAAAAATAAAATAATAAAATATATTAAAAAATGGAATAGTAAAGTTAAAATAGGAAGTCTAGTGTAGTGGTGCTTTAGCTAAACAAAAAAAGTGGGTTTTTTAGAACCCAATTGACAAAAATTTTGAGGAAACTATTATGAGTGCTCTAATATACTAAACTTAAAAAATTGTTTATTGCTTTTAAAAAAAAAAAAAAAAAAAAGGTTACGTGAATGCAAGTGAGTCCTTAACCGTTTAAAAGAAAGAAAAAATAAGTTAATAAAGTATTCGGATACAACCTTGGACGTCTCCCATGGGAGGAAAAAGTAAGTTAATAAAAGAAAGGAAATGATGAGGGGGATGTACTGGGGAGGAAATGAGAGAAAAGGGAGGGGTACATGGGTGGTGGGGAAAAAAAGAAGAGAAAAAAAAAATAAATAAGGAGTTTGTACGTGGGTGGTGGGAAAAAAAGAAAGAAAAAAGAAAAAGAATAGAGGAAGGGGATATACAACGGGTAGAGAGGGAGAGTGAGGAGAAAAATGGGAAAGATAGGTATTTTGGGAGTTGTGAAAGAAATAAATAAATAAAAATAAAATAATAAAATATATTAAAAAATGGAATAGTAAAGTTAAAATAGGGAGTCTAGTGTAGTGGTGCTTTAGCTAAACAAAAAAAAGTGGGTTTTTTGAACCCAATTGACAAAAATTTTGAGGAAACTATTATGAGTGCTCTAATATACTAAACTTAAGGAATTGTTTATTGCTTTTAAAAAAAAAAAAAAAAAAGGTTACGTGAATGCAAGTGAGTCCTTAACCGTTTAAAAGAAAGAAAAAATAAGTTAATAAAGTATTCGGATACAACCTTGGACGTCTCCCATGGGAGGAAAAAGTAAGTTAATAAAGTATTCGGATAGAACCTTGGACGTCTCCCATGGGAGACGCCAAGGCCAAGATAAGTATTACAGAGTTACAATAGGTTTTGTTTGAAGATATTGAGAGAAAGAGAAACCTTGGGTATTGGAGAGATGCTGGTTGAAGGTGTTGAGAAAAAATGAATCTCTGCCCAGAGAGAGAGAAAGCAGTAAGGTTGCTGCAGCTTAGATCCCATGGTGATTCTAGTGAAACAGATGTATATATGTGCGATTTTTTTTTTTTTTTTGTGACGGCATTCTCCATTGTTACTGCAGCTTGCTCTGAGATGTGACGGGATCTGAGGGGAGGTGAGATTCTACAAGCTGATAATTTGTCATTACTTCAAATATTTGAGGGCATTTTAGTTATTGACACCATGCAAAAACGTGATCTGAAGAAAAAATGGTGATTTCAAAAAGCCTCCGGTGACAGCCACAGCCACGGCTGTCTCCGTTTCTCCTCCTTCCCACGATTTCAGGCCGAGACCCACTTTCTCTCTCTCCAGTTTCTCTCACCGTGACTCCCAGCTCGGTCTCTATCTCTCCACAACTCCCTCTCTCTCGGAGCTTATCTTTCTCGCCGGAAACCCAAAACCAAAAAACCATCCCTTGCCGCCGGTCTCTCTCTCCCTATCGTTTTTCTCTTTCTCTCTCCAAATCCCGTTGGTCTTCTTTTTTTTGGGTTATAAAAATAGTTTTTAAAGTTAATAATTGTGAGTGATTGAACTTATTTGGAGGTTGTAAAGGACTGGGTTTACACCCCGTCCTTATCGACTGTATTCGCTTTTTTAATAGACAAGTGTCACTTAATTTATTATCGCGTGCTCTCTACATATTTTGTTGCTGACTTGCTGTTGACTTTGTTTTGTGCAGATCTCTTTCAATTTCCATTTCAAGACATCGTCTCTACTGTTTCCTTATAAATCCCGATGGAGCTTGTGCCCGGTAAAAGAGTTTCATCTTCCTCTTCCTGTTTCACCCACCGACGTAAGAGCTTTGACGTCTTCTTGAGCTTTAGAGGTGTAGATACCCGCCATGGTTTTGTAAGCCACTTGTTTCATTCTTTGCATGAGAATGGTCTCAACACCTTCATTGATACTGATGTCCCATTGGGAGAATCAATTCTTGTAGTATTTCTTGGAGCCATCGAAAGGTCAAGGATTTCGATAATCATATTCTCTAAAAACTATGCTACTTCCAGCTGGTGCTTGGATGGACTTGTGAAGATTATTGAGTGTAAGAAGAATGGTCAGTTGGTGGTACCAATTTTTTACAAAGTGGATGCATCAGAAGTACGTGACCAAAAGGGAAATTTCGGTAAAGCATTGGCTCTACATGGAGAAAGGTTCTCGGATGACAGAAAGGTGTTGAGATGGAAGGAAGCTCTATATGAAGCGGCCAATATCTCTGGTTGGCATTACAGGGATGGGTATGTATTTAAAGACTATTCTTGTGCTTTTATGAGTTTTATGGTGTGTTTAAATGGAGGGAGAGTAAAGGGGAGTAAAGGGAAAGGGACATAGATGATTTAATGGACCTTCGTTTAAATTATTTTTTTTTTTTTTTTTTTTTTTTTTTTTAGAAGGGAAGGAAATAAGAATGATTATTCAGTACTCAATCATAGAGAATATTCATTCTTCCTCTCACATAAATGGTGGGTTCCACCTATTTTAATTCCCTAAATTAGAGGAATTTGGAGGAGAGCAAAGGAGAGTAATTCCACTTGTTTTAAAAAGATTTAAATTGTTAATTTTAATGTCAATTTATATTTATTTATTTAAAATTAATAAATGATTGTCATAATTGTCAATGGACTAAAATAGGGTTTTCATCACTAAAGTTTGTATTAATCTTTTTTCGTCCCTAAACCTTTTAAAGATATGTTCAATAGTTAATGGGAAAAATAGTGACGAGAAAAAACATTTTCTTCGATAATTGAGGGATGAAAAAAAGATATTTTTAAAAATTTAAGAACAAAAAACGTAATACTTTCAATACTTTGGGACAAAAAATGAATTTCATATAAACTTTAGGGATGAAAACAATATTTTAGGCTCCGTTTATTTCGTTAAAATTTTTCCGGAAAATATTTAAGTGTTTGTTTCATTGTAAAACAGTGGTCAAACGGAAAATAATTTCCATTGACAGGAAAATCCTTTGTTAAAATTTGGAAAATGGTTTACGTCCAATTTTTTCGTAAATCATTTTCCAAAAACGTACGCCTCACATTAAGTCAAACACTGCAAAATATTTTCCATAGCATTTTCCGGAATGCAACCAAACACCGAAAAAAAAAAATCATTTTCCTTGAAATCATTTGTATTTGAAAACATTTTGTACTGGAAAATATTTTACAGCGAAACAAACGGAGCCTTAGTCTTGTTAATTTATATAACCATTCCTCTACCCCATCCAATAAACCATTTTTCTTCCCTCTCCTCTCCCTCTCCCTCTCCCTCCAAACTTTTAAATACACCATTAATGGTTTGGTATGACCACAAAATTTTACTGTTAAGTAACCACCATTAAATTTTCAGTGTTATTATTATTATTTTTTGGAGGGGTGGAATTATGAAAGTATTATTTTCTCAATAAGGTGGTTAGCTATAGGTCAATGGTAGCAATAAAAGAATTTAACATCATATTATCTTACCAATTAATGAGGATTTTCTCCACCATATTATTTAGAAAATTTTCAAAAAAATTCCATCCTAAAAACGTAAAACTAATTTCCCAAAAATGCTACCATAATGATATTTCTCGTATCTATGAATTGCATGTGGTAACAGTACTTCAGTTGTAATGCACAAACCTAACATCTTGAATTTATTTATTTATTTTTTAAGTCTAACTTGTTGCATGATTTTAATGCTATGTAATTGGCAGATGCAGCGAATTCGAATTTATTCAAGAAATTGTCGCAATGATCTCAGATTATAAATTAAAACATATGCCATTATTTGTTGCTAACTACCCAACTGGAATAGATTCTCAAAAAGAGAAGAGATCTTTGCCAAATTCCTCTTTCTCTTCCTCTTCTTCTTCTTTCACCCACCAACGCAAGAGCTTTAATGTCTTCTTGAGTTTTAGAGGTGAAGATACCCGCCTTGGTTTTACAGACCACTTGTTTCATGCTTTGCAGAAGAAAGGTTTCAAAACCTTCTTTGCTGATGATATCCCCCGTAAGGGAGAAGAAATTTCTGTAGAGCTTCTCCAAACCATCGAAAGGTCAACGATTTCTATAATCATATTCTCTAAAACCTATGCATCTTCCAGCTGGTGCTTGGAGGAACTTGTCAAGATTATTGAGTGTAGCAAGAATGGCCAGTTGGTGGTACCAATTTTTTACAAAGTGGAACCATCAGAAGTACATAACGAAAAGGGAAAATTCGGGGAAGCATTGGCTAAACATGAAGAAAAGTTAAAGGATAAAACAAAGGTGCAGAGATGGAGGGTAGCTCTAAATGAAGCGACCGATAAATCTGGTTTGCTTTATACAGATGGGTATGTATTTAAAGACTACTCTTGTGCTTTAATGAGTTTTATGGTTTGGTATGACCACAAAATTTTACTTTTAAACCAAAACTATTACTAATTTTTCAGTGTTGTTCTTTTTTAAATTGGGGGTGCGGGGTGGGATTAGATTATGAAAGAATTATTTTTTCATCATATCTTCTAAATTTCTAATAAGGTAGTCAGCTATAAGTCAATGGTAGAAATAGAGGAATTTAACATCACATTATCTTAACAACTAATGAGGATTTTCTCCCCCATATTATTTAGCAAAATTTTCAACAAAAAAAATCGTGCTTAAAGCCTAAAACTTATTTCCCATCCAAAAAAAAATGCTACCATAATTATAGTTCTCAGATTTATGAATTACATGCCACTTACTTTAATTAACAGTACTTCATTTGTAATGCACAAACTTAAAATCTTGAATTTAGTGCATGTTTTATTTTTATTTTCTAATCTAACTCATTGCATGTTTTTAATACTATGTAATTGGCAGCTGCAGTGAACACCAATTTATTCAACAAGTTGTCAAAAAGATCTCAAATATTCTAGATCCTGAGAAAGGTTATTCTTATATATTCTATTTCTTTTGTATTTCCCATTTTTATTTTTCATTTTAGAATTTTCATCTTTTGGGTTTGCCCCACGTTTCTTGATGGAGATCTTTGTTTGCATTGCATCTATTGAACAAGTGTTTTGTTCCTTTATTTTTTCTTTCTTAAGAATTTTTTGGATACATTCCGTATAGACTATTAATTTTTTATTTCTTTTCATTAGTAAGTTGCATATGCACTAGGAGGTTTTGAACTTATGATTTCAGCCTCTACCTTATTTTACAAGGGATGGAAGTGCCATTTGAGATTGAGCTCATTTGCAACTATTATTCAATCTTAAGCTTGGATTAGTTTTGCTGTGACCATATTGAGAAGTGTCCTATCAATCCAATGCAGTTGTATGATTTGTATCACCTTTTCTTTTTAAGTGAAATCAGTGCTGTGACCCTATTGAGAAGTTTCCTTTCAATCAAATGTGAAATCAAGCACTTTTTTACTTGGTGAACTTCACATTTACTTTTTCAAAATAAATCTTTTTGAATCTTTTTTTTTTTAATTGTGGAATCTGTGACAGATGTGGATTTGACTGGTCAACTTCAAATCTATTTTGCAGAAGGAGGAAGTGAAAGACAAATAACGTTAGAGCCTCAAGAAGTGGTGTTTGATAATGAAGCAGTTGATATGTCATCTAATTCAAGAGATTTTTCTTATGATCATGCACTTGATATGTCATCTAAAGTGGCGTTTGATAAAGAAGCAGTTAATATGTCATCTAGTTTAAGTGAGTGCTTTGCTGATGAAGCAGTTGATATGTTATCTAGTTTGAGTGAACAAACAAAATTTAAAATTGAAGAAATTGGGAACGAAGCTTCACAAAGACAGCCAGAGTTTATGCAGGTCGAGGAAATGCCACAACAAGGAATAAGTACTCTGAAGCCTCAACGAGTGGTGTTTGATGTTGAAGCACTTAAGATGCCTAAATCTAGTGGGCAGATTGAATTTCAGATCGAAGACAATGACATGGAACCTGAAGCAGATCGACCAGAAGAAGCTCAACTATTTCTCATGCAGGGCGGTTTAGGATTAACTGAGCCGCCGAAGAATGAGGACTGGGAGAATGCCAAAGAGATTTACTTGATGGACAACGAGCTGACTGTTTTGCCAGAGAATCCAAGGTGTCCCAAGCTATCAGCATTGTTCCTTCAAAGAAACTACAAATTGAGAACGATTCCGACCTCATTTTTTGATCGCATGCGTGCTCTTCAAACCCTGAACTTTTCCAGGACTGGTATCAAATTCTTGCCCGATTCCATTGTCAGATTGGTTGGCCTTAAAAGACTGTTTCTAAATGATTGTCATCGTTTCATGAGGTTGTCGCCCAAAGTTGGGGAACTCAAGCAGCTTGAGGTTCTTGATCTTGAAGGGACAGAGATTATGGACTTACCTCAGGAAATTGAGAAGCTAACTAATGTGACATGCTTGGAAGTTTCATTTTATGGGTACACAAATGATGGTAGCCAGAGAGTAGTGCAGTCAAATGCAGTGGTTCCTTGTGGGGTAATTTCTGCACTGTCTCAGTTAGAGGAGTTGAATATTGATGTGGATCCAGATGACGAGCGGTGGGATGCATGTGTGGAAGCTATTGTTAATGAAGTATGTACCTTAAAGAGGTTAGAAACTCTTAAATTCTATTTTCCAAGGGTGGATCTTGTAAGGCACATTGAGAGGAATATGCCATCACTGTTACATTTCAGATTCACTGTTGGTCGTCATGTCAAGCGCATTATTTCTCGAGTCCCTCTTGATGTTGAGTTTGAGCTGGAACAATGGGAGAGATGCTTGAAATACATAAATGGTGTGGGTGTCCCTAGAGAAATTCAGAATGTACTCCAACATGCCACGGCATTTTTCTTGGACAGGCATGCAACTGCTAAGAAGCTATCTAATTTTGGGGTTCAAAATATGGAGAATTTAAAATGCTTAGTCATGGGGGAATGTAATGAGGTTCAAGTGATTATAGATGAAGAAGATAATTGCAATGAAATAGTATCTGAATCATCTGGTACTGAGAAAATTGTTCTTGAATCACTAGAATACCTGTATGTGTATTATATGAAGAGTTTAAGGAGCATATGGGAGGGATCAGTACAGAAGAATTCATTATTTCTTCTTAAGTCCTTGACATTGCGCACATGCCCCCAGTTGACCACTATTTTCACACAAGGATTGCTTGCTAACCTGTGCAACTTAGAACAGCTTAAAGTTGAAGATTGCCCCTCCATCAACAGCATAGTAAACTGTGAAATCTCTGCTGAGCTTAAAACCTCTGATTTTCTCCCAAATTTGAAGAAGATTTCACTTCATTACATGCCTGGATTAGTTAGCATCTCTAGTGGTTTACACATTGCACCAAAGTTAGAATGGTTGAGTTTTTATAATTGCCCAAATCTTAAGAACCCATTGGTTGAGGAAGTATCTAGTACAGATTTGAAGAAGATTAAGGGTGAAAGGAGTTGGTGGGAAGCATTGGAGTGGAGCAATGGTTGTCCGGGTTATTTGGATGAGATTTTTGTTCCAATCAACATATGTGATTGCTGAGTATTTTAAATGTTCCCTAATCAGAATTAGTTTGGCATTGCCAAAGTAGGAAAATGATCTTACGTTTTCTTAGATATAGGTTTTCAACATGTTGATATGATGCCAATAATAAAATTTGATTTTGTTAAGTGACATGAGTTGAAAAATCACTCTTTTGACTTCGTATGATGTGATGAATGATCGCATGAATGATTCTGTGTTTATATTTCTGTTCTTATTATGATATTCTTCAGTATGTACAAGACAATCATGACCACGTATGAGGAAGGTTTCAGTCCAACATTCACGTAATCACAAATACTAAACAATCACACATTCATACATTATCTTAAAAAGAAAAGATCATGAAAATTTAAATATTACAAACCCACAGTTTGTGGAGCTGACATTTCTACCATTACCTTATCCAGAAGAAGTGCTATGAAGAAGGTTGAAGCCATACCAATGCACTCCACCATGATTGTTTTGCTTCAATACATCTCAAACCGATTGCATTCTTTAATGCTTAAGTGTTCAAGTTTGAAGAGTTGTACAATCATGCCATTGGAGAATATCTTCCTCAACTTCGGACATCTCCATGGCAAATTAATCTAATCTAATATAAGCAAGAGTGTATTGTAAAAAGAGTAAGAATCGGTGTAGCAGCTCTAAGAAAGCTCTAGACAGTAAGGAAGTGTAAGAGATATTGTACTTCCAGCTCCCACTATAGAATATAATCAGAATTGAATCCCATGTTTCTAATACAGCGTTAAGAAAGATTTTCAGCTAGCTATTACCTCCATAAATTCTTGCATTCCACAAAGAAAAAAATGGTTAAATAATGGGCCGCATAGATTTAACACAGAAGATCGCTGATCAAGGCCGAATTGAACACCCAGTGTAGCAGCTCGAATCAACCACCAATACGGAGATGGCGATCAGGACCTCGCTGCTGTGTTAGAGATCTTCAACTTCTGCCTCTTACTACCTTGCTTTAACTTAGAAAAATAAAAAAAATAAGTGAGCACCCAAATTTGACTAAACATAAAGGATGTAATCTGTAATTTAGAAGAAAATTGAAAGGGTGTTTTGGTCAGTGGGAAGAGAAGTGTCATTGAGACTAGAAGCCAAAGAAACAAAACAAAATCATGTTTGTACTTTCCTTTTCAGTCAACGCTTCATCATCCGCCTGTTCTTTGCCATCCCGACTGTGAACTGTCGATTCAATCCTGGAATTAATGGAGAGTTCGAACTCGGAGAACAATAGCACGATTACTAGCACCAACGATAATAACAGTTTATTAGTTGCTGCAAGGTCTTCTTCATCACCATTTGCGGCAGGACAAGGTGTTCTGTTTTATAATTACTAATTTTTGTTTGTTTGTTTGTTTAATGATAGGAGGAAGCATCGGGTGAAGAGAATAATTAGAGTCCCAGCGATCAGTTCTGATATTCCAGCAGATGGGTATTCTTGGAGGAAATACGGTCAGAAGCCGATCAAGGGGTCACTCTACCCACGGTAACTATTATAGTCCTTCATCTCCGACGGCTCATCAAAAAGTCTAAATAATGATTTTGGTAATGTTGTTTCAGCGTATATTACAAGGGTAGTACGATAAGGGGTTCTGCGGTGAGGAAACAGGTGGAGAGGGCACCAGATGATCCAATGATGTATATCATAACGTATGAGGCGGAGCACAGTCACAAGGCCCCCCGCAACAGTTGCCATCACAGCCACAGCAGCTTCCACCCCCAGGTGCAACTCAATAAATATATATAGATTGCTTTAAATCTCAAATGAAATTTTCACTTCTTCTCTGACTTGTGGTGATTTAGAGCCTGTTTGGCCCCCGTTGGCATGGAGCAAAATAACTTTTTGAACCAAAATCGCAGAAAATGATGAGTTTGGGCCTACGATTTATAAGAAACTGTGGTTTTAAAAAAGTCAAATTATAACGTTTTAGCACCGAAGCTGAACCCAGGTTTAGTTTTAATTTTCTAAACTTTCGGTTTTTAGAGGCCATAGTATGGATCTGGGATATTATTAATCTGCTAGCTTTTGATGCAAACATTATTGTTAGTATTACTAGTAGCTACTTAAGACTTAGTTGAGAGATACTGCCCTTTATTGCTAATTTCAATGAATTATTGTTTTTTAGCAACCAAAAAAAAAAAAAAAAAAAAGCTAAGAAGCATGGACCGTTCAAAACCCTTGATTTGTATGTGTCCAACACACTAGGGATACTTTGTGCGGTCCTCATTGTGTTAGAAGGGAAGAAAATATTTGTTTATTTAAAAAAGTTTCCTTTGATTTTAAATGTGTTTCTAAAGATTTTGATTGTTGTTATTTATGTTGACAACTTAAAATAAACATAAAATAAGCCTATAAATAAATAAATATACCTAAAGATATATATGAATCAATTAATTAATGGTTGTATCCCTGCCATGTCGTGTCTTAGTTTTTCAAGAAATGTCATATTGTCGTGTCTCGTGTCGTATCGTGTCCCATGTCGTACCAGTGTCAGTGCTTTTTAGAAAAAGAATAAACTGGTAGCTAGTGGTGGCATTGGAAAAAGTAGTGGTAGGGGAGGAGAGAGTGAATGGTTACTTGGAGTTATGTTCTAATGTGGAATTGAGATATATATATATAGTGCTGGACATGTCTAACATATATATGATCCTTATGTAGATTCCCTTGAAATAATCTTATCTTAGAGAAGGTGACTCTCGAAGAGGTCACAACCATTTTCATTTCTCATACATCCAATTCTCTAGAATCCATCCTTTATCATTTCCTACTTCTAAATCCAAACCCTAACATGCATTTCGATTAACCTAGTCCATTCTCATCAAGAACTCTCATCTACCACATAAATTCCTAACTTTCCCTCTCAAGATTCTACTTGAATCTTCTTAAGAACACCATCTACAATTGGTTTCTTAAGAGAAAACCAGAGCAAGGAGCAGTGATGTCAATTGTGATCTAGTGGTGGGGAAAACATACTCAATGTTAGCAGCAGTCGCTCAGGATCAAGAGGGAAGAGTACTAAAGGCAAGTAGGCAATGGTAAGGAAATCCCTTACAATAGATCATGACATAGCAGAAGTAAAATCCAACAATTGAAACGACAAAAGAACAGGGACTAAACAAGGTGATAATAGAAGGGGACTCAAAGTTATGCGTAGATGTTATAGCCTCCAAAGGCGCAAAGGCAAGTTGGAAAACCTCCTACATAATCACAGATACTTTGGCCAAATTTCGATCTTTTGCTCTCGTGAACTTCAACTGGGTTCCGAGATATGCAAACATAGCTTTTTTATTTTTTATAATTCAATAATTGGGGAAATAAGGATTTGATCCCTGGATGTCTCTGTTGGAAACACAAGGAAATGCCAACAAAACTGCACATGAATTGGCATGTGGGCGCATGATCTTAATTGTTCAGGGCATTATTTCTTCTTTTGGAGATAATTGTACTTTTTGGAGTGTGATTTTGGAAGTTTGTAACCTATTTTGTTCTTATTAATGATATTACCTATATCTACTAAGAAAAAAAAAAAAAGTGTAAAAGTGAGAGCAATGCTAGCCGTGCGACACTAGTGAGAGAGAGAGAGAAGGGTGAGGTTTTTGTTTCCTAAGATAAAGTGAGATTAAATGGGGGTTTTCTTTTGAAGTGGATTTTGAGTGCTACAATCACATACAAAGTATTATTGGTTTCACTAGTTTCTAATTTTGTTGCCATCAGATTGTATTATTCCTAGAGAGTTATTTTTATATTTTTACAAATTATTGTCAACTCCAAGTCCGAAGATTATCCATTACAGAGGTGTTTACGACGTCGAGTTATGCGGCATCAAAGCCAAAACCAACTTCCCCTTCCCCAACCCGATTCCTTCCCAAAACAACTACGGTATTGGTTTCACCAACTATGGTGAGATTATATCATTCTTAAATAAGTATTCTTGTATTTTTCCAACTTATTATTAACTCAAGTTTTATGTATAAATTTGGGCAAATTTGGTAAAATAATATTATTTTAACAATAATTATTTAATTTTGAAGTTATTTAAAGATCTCATCTTTTGTTTAAAATCATTTGAAATGTTGAACACGATTTTAAAAAAGAAGGCTAGATCCCCAAATAACCAAACTGAAGAATAGAGCTAATTGGATTTCAGGAAGAAGCCAAAAAGGCCGAAATAGAGAGAGCCGAGCAGTAACGTGAATTAATTGGGAAAACTAAAAAAATGATTGCATTTATGGCATTAATGGGATGTTTTATAGGACCCAAAAAAAAAAAATCAAATTACTCTGTGACCTTCCTGTTTATGATAGGGAGGATATTTGAATTGTTGTATAAACCCATTGAATGGGGAGGGTGTAATTGGTGGAATAAGATCCTCTAAATTTGTAAACCAAAAATAAAAATAGGTGGTAATTGAGTGGAGGGGGGAAAATAAGTTTAAAAAAAAAAGTTATGGGAAGATAGAGTCTGATGTGGCATGTATTAGAAGCAGTATGAAATAAATTGGAGGCCTTGCCTATTAGATATCGTATAGATTGTATAGATGTTTCATTTCAAAATGAACGATTAGTTAATCAATTAGGGATACTTGGTGAATCTCACCATTTACTTATTCAATATAAATCCTTTTGAATCTTTTATTTTTATTTTATAGCAGAATCCCTGACAGATATTGTTTTTGACAGATACTATTATTGACGATTATTGTGAATCTGGATGGACAAGTGAAAGTTTTAAGGGTTTAAAGCTCGAGGCGTTTGATGTTGAAGCAGTTCAGATACCTACATCTGGTGGGCTATTGAAGTTGGCTTGAATTAGAATTCTATAGTCCACCACCCTTGTGTTATTCTAGTGGTATTAGAATTACTCAATGACCTATGACTCACGGCAACTTTATGCAAAGTCCTTGTTTTGGTAGGATTCAGCAAAACCCCTTGCTATATATATAAGGCTTTAGGTCTTATTAGTGTGTCACAATATAGAATAACTAGAGAAGGGTTTCTCTAGGTTTATTCTTGGTGAGAGAGAGGTTAGGGTGTAATTGGGGTTTGGGTTCTTTGAGAGAGTCCTGGTACCACTGTTGTAATCTCCCTATTTTCTTAGTGAAACTTTCTCCCTGTCGTCGCCGGTGGATGTAGGCATATTGCCGAACCACGTAAATTCTTGTGTTCTTTATTTGTGTGTTTGATCTCTTTCTCTCTTCTTTAATCTTGTGCAAACAGTTAATTTTCACAACAATTGGTATCAGAGCTGTTGGTCGAAACAATGGCAATTAATGCTTCTATTGCGACGGTAGGCCTAGTTAAGTTCGACGGGACTGGTAACTTTGGGCTATGGCAAAGAAGGGTGAAGGATCTGTTAGTGCAGCAAGGTTTGGTGAAAGCTTTGTATGGGAAGACAAAGAAACCAGAGAAGATGACAGACGATGAATGGGAAGAACTAGACATGAAGGCGGTGAGTACAATTCGGCTATTACTGGCAGACGAAGTCATGTACGATGTCATGGAGGAGAACTCAACTGCAGGGATTTGGTTGAATCTAGAGAAAAGATATATGTCCAAATCCCTCACGAACAAACTGCATCTAAAGCAAAAGTTGTATGGGCTTAAGATGACAGAGGGTGCGGACCTGAGACAGCACATCAATACCTTCAAACAAATCATTAGTGATATGTTGCGAATTGATATAAAATTCGAGGATGAAGATAAGGCGATGATGCTCCTAACCTCCCTCCCGGCTTCCTACGAACACCTGGTGACGACCCTACTTTACGGAAAAGAAACTCTAGAATTAGAAGAAGTTTCAGGAGCCCTGTTGGATCACTACCAACGGAAACATAAGGATTCAGTTGAGAGTTCTGGTGAAGGGCTAGTAGTAAAGGGTTATCAAGATCGTGGAAGGAAGAAAGACAAGGATGACAAATCTGCTAGGGGAAGATCTAAATCCAAGAGCAAGGCAGTAAAGTGCTTCAAATGTCAAAAGAATGGGCATATGAAGCGAGACTGTCCAGAATGGAATAAGGGGAAGGAAGAGTCCTCTACATCTGTCAACGTAGTAGCAGACTCGGAATCTGATGGCGACATGCTTTCTGTTTCATCAAGCACTGACGGTTTGAACAATTCTTGGCTTCTGGATTCCGCATGTTCTTTTCACGTGACTCCCCACAGGAACTGGTTCGACACTTATAGGTCAATTAATTGTGGTTCTGTTCGAATGGGTAATGATGCTGCATGCACAATTATTGGAATGGGAACAATTAAAATTAAGATGTCCGATGGTGTGGTGAGAACATTAGAAGAGGTTAGACATATCCCAGATATGAGAAAGAATTTGATTTCATTAGGAACCCTAGACTCAAAAGGTTATAGCTATAAGTCTAAGAATGGGATAATGAAAGTTTCAAAGGATGCTATGATTGTGATGACAGGTCAGAAAATAAGTAGCAATGTTTATAAATTGTTAAGAAATACCATTCTAGGTGGAGTTGCTGCAGTAGCTGAGTCTGAGGATGATGATAGACTCTTGTGGCATATGCAGCTAGGGCATATAAGTGAGCATGGTATGAGGGAATTGCACAAAAGAAATCTGTTGACTGGGATTAAGTCATGCAAATTAGATTTCTGCAAATATTGTATTATGGGAAAGCAATGTAGGGTGCGATTTAAAACTGCCACACACAAGACAAAGGGTATATTGGACTACGTGCATTCAGATATTTGGGGGCCAGTGAGAACTCCTTCGAAAGGAGGAGCTCAATATTTTATGAGCTTCATTGATGATTATTCCAGAAAAGCTTGGGTTTATTTCTTGAAGAACAAGTCTGAGGCTTTTGCTAAATTTAAGATTTGGAAAGCAGAAGTGGAAAATCAGACTGGAAGGAAGATAAAGTGCCTTAGGACTGATAATGGCACTGAGTACAGGGATGGTGATTTCTTGAAGTTCTGCGAAGAGTATGGTATCAAGAGACACTTCACAGTACGGAAAACTCCTCAACAAAATGGGGTGGCTGAGAGACTTAACAGGACCATCACAGAAACAGCTAGATGTTTAAGGTTGAATGCTGAGCTTCCTAAAATTTTTTGGGCGGAAGCAGTGGATATGGCTTGTTATATCATCAATCGATCACCTAGAGTTGCACTTGATGGGAAAGTCGCTGAAGAAGTATGGACAGGACAAGAAGTTGATTACTCTTTCATGAGAATATTCGGGTGTCCCGCATATGTTCATATCTCAGGTGAAGACAGGTCAAAACTCGATCCAAAATCAAAGAAGTGCATCTTTCTTGGTTTTAAGAAAGGGGTAAAAGGGTACAAGCTTTGGGATCCAGTTGCACAGAAGGTGGTGATCAGCAGGGATGTAGTGTTTGATGAGAAGTCAATGACAAAAGCATTCAAGGAAGAGAAGTCTCAAGCAGCGGAAAGCAGTAATAACATTGGTAGATCAACAGTGCAGGTGGAGCTTGATGAATTGGAGTCTCAGTCAAATGAGGAACCTCACAGTAATGATCAAGAACAGGATAGCACCAGATCAGATAGGCCTAAACGCAACAAAAGACCACCAGTCAGGTATGGTTTCGAGGATCTTGTGTCTTATGCTCTACTTACCAGTAGTGAGGATCCTTCTACATTTCAGGAAGCAATTGAAAGCTCTGAAAAGGATAAGTGGATGGAAGCTATGGTGGAGGAGAATGAGTCTTTGAGCAAGAACAAAACTTGGGAGTTAACGGAACTTCCAAAAGGAAAGAAACCTATAGGTTGCAAGTGGGTGTTCAAGAAGAAGGAAGCAGTATCAGAAAAAGAAGGGGAAAGATTCAAGGCACGATTGGTAGCAAAGGGATATTCACAGAGACATGGGATTGACTACGATGAGGTATTTTCACCTGTAGTCAGGCATACATCTATTAGAGCAGTATTGGCTTTGGTAGCAGATCAGGATCTGGAATTGGAACAACTGGATGTGAAGACGGCTTTCCTTCATGGGAATTTGGAGGAAGAGATTTTCATGGAACAACCAGAGGGGTTCAAGCAACCTGGTACAGAGAATCTTGTCTGCAGATTGAAGAAGTCACTTTATGGACTCAAGCAGTCTCCTAGACAGTGGTACAAAAGGTTTGATTCGTATATGATCCAGATTGGTTATACCCGTTGTGAATATGATTGTTGTGTATATGTTCGTATACTTGAAGATGGTTCTTATATTTTTCTGCTACTGTATGTGGACGATATGTTAATTGCTGTTAAGAGCATGTGTGAGGTTAACAGGTTAAAATCTTTGCTACACAAAGAGTTTGAAATGAAAGACTTGGGTGCTGCTAAGAAAATTCTGGGTATGGAGATTCACAGAGACAGAGGGGCAAGAAAGCTGTGGTTGTCTCAGAAAAACTACATCAGGAAGGTGCTTGAAAAATTTAGCATGTTGGATGCTAAGCCTGTGAGCACACCATTGGCGAATCACTTCAGATTATCTGGTAGTCAGTGTCCAAAGAATGAGGAAGAAATTGAAAATATGTCAAAGGTTCCGTATGCTAGTGCAGTGGGATGCTTAATGTATGCAATGGTCTGCACCAGGCTGGATTTGGCTCATGCAGTGAGTACTGTTAGCAGGTACATGGCGAACCCAGGGAGAGAGCATTGGAATGCAGTGAAGTGGATTTTCAGATACTTGAAAGGCACTGCGGAACATGGGATCTTATTTTCAAGACAGCCAGGGACTAATTCAGTTGTAGGGTATGTGGATGCAGACTATGCAGGTGAGGTGGATGACAGGAGGTCTACTACAGGTTATGTGTTTACACTATCAGGAGGACCTATTTGTTGGAAATCTACATTACAATCCATAGTAGCCATGTCCACTATAGAAGCTGAATACATGGCTGTAGCTGAAGCTGCAAAGGAAGCATTGTGGTTAAAGGGGCTAGTCAAAGAACTTGGTTTGAATCAAGGTGGAGTTCAGATGCATTGTGACAGTCAGAGTGCCATTTACTTGGCTAAGAATCAGGTTTATCATGCTAGGACGAAACACATCGATGTTAGGTTCCACAAGATAAGAGAGTTGATTGTTACAGGAGATATTGTTCTGGAGAAGGTGCACACTTCAGAGAATGCAGCTGATATGTTGACGAAGCCAGTTACCACAGCCAAGTTCAAGCATTGCTTGGACTTGGTCAATGTTAGCAGCTTGTGATAGCCCTTTGGGGCTATGGTGGCGGCGATGGAGGAGAAGTTCGTGAGGCTTGACCAATTCAAGTCAAGGTGGAGATTTGTTGAAGTTGGCTTGAATTAGAATTCTATAGTCCACCACCCTTGTGTTATTCTAGTGGTATTAGAATTACTCAATGACCTATGACTCACGGCAACTTTATGCAAAGTCCTTGTTTTGGTAGGATTCAGCAAAACCCCTTGCTATATATATAAGGCTTTAGGTCTTATTAGTGTGTCACAATATAGAATAACTAGAGAAGGGTTTCTCTAGGTTTATTCTTGGTGAGAGAGAGGTTAGGGTGTAATTGGGGTTTGGGTTCTTTGAGAGAGTCCTGGTACCACTGTTGTAATCTCCCTATTTTCTTAGTGAAACTTTCTCCCTGTCGTTGCCGGTGGATGTAGGCATATTGCCGAACCACGTAAATTCTTGTGTTCTTTATTTGTGTGTTTGATCTCTTTCTCTCTTCTTTAATCTTGTGCAAACAGTTAATTTTCACAACATGGGCAGATGAAATTTCAGATTGAAGACTTTGGGATGGAACCTGAAGCAAGTGAGCAACATGGATTACCTACATCTAGTGGACTTGTTTTGTCTTTTTTCTTTCTTGTACTTGGTTTCTAGTTCTTGCACCTCTTCTTCGCTCTTCATGACCCTAGAAATCGAAGCTTCACATACTTGAGTGACCTGCTTTGTCTTTGCTTGAGCCAATATATCATCCCTCCTAGCATACAGCTTCTTTGCTTGCTCTATTAACCTTTCATAGTTGTTTTCTACATCATTATCAACTTTGCGACTCATGTCATGGAAAAGCTCTTTCCCATATTAGTAGTCCTCATCCCCTAACCTATACCAGAAGCTGCTGCCCCCAACATATCCGTGTTTCAACAAAAAGGAAGTTAAAGACATTAACAAACTCAAAATTCAAAATGACGAATGGCTTCTCAGTTTAGAGAATTAATAATTAAAATACGTAACAACACAAACAAGGATGTGGTTAGTCAAAAGATGCTAACCTAACCACACACGTAGCCGCCCCCACTCCCACCCCAAAATCTCTCTTCCTCTCTCTCTCTCAAAAGTCAAAACCCACAAATCCATCTCTCTCCCAAAACCATATTTCCCTCACCGATCCAACCCACAAACCATAGCATTTTGACAACACATTGCCTCTCTCTCTCCACTAAGAAGCAGAAAGCTTGGCAAGAGATACATGGAGATCCATTTCCAAGACGGTAATAAAAAAACAGGGAGATCCATGGATCAGGATTCAATCCCAGAATTAATGGGGAGTTCGAAGTCGGAGAAAAACAGCACGATTATTAGCACCGACGATAATAACAGTTTATTAGTTGCGGCAAAGTCTTCTTCATCGACAATAAAAAAAAAAGTCTTCTTCATCACCAGTTGCGGCAAGGTCTTCTTCATCACCATTTGCGGCAAAGTCTTCTGTTTTATAATTACTAATTTTTTTTTTGTTTGTTTAATGATAGTTTGAGGAGTCAGTTGAGGAGAACAATTAGAGTCCCAGCGATCAGTTCTAATGTCGCTGATATTCCACCAGATGATGGGTATTCTTGGAGGAAATACGATCAGAAGCGGATCAATGGTTCACCCTTCCCACGGTAACTATTATAGTCCCTCATCTCCTGACGGTTTAATTATTTTCTACTTCACATCATCAAAAAGTCTATTTTTCTAAATAATGATTCTGGTAATGTTGTCTCAGGGACTATTACAGCTGTGCTAATAGGTTTAGTGGTTGTCCGGCGATGAAACAGGTGGAGAGGCCAGAAGAAGATCCAACTATACTTCTCGTAACGTACATGGGGTTGCACAACCACCTGGCCCCACATGCGGTCCTACACGCTAATGACAAGATTCATAGGTTGGCGCGGCATAAGGGAGGGTGCCCCCCGCAACAGTTGCCACCACAGCCACAGCAGCTCCCACCCCCAGGTGCAACTCAATAAATATATATAGATTGCTTCAAATCTCTAATATATATAGTGCTTGACATGTATGACATATATATATATATATATATGATCCTTATGTAGATTCCCTTGAAATAAACTTATTTTGCAAAATTTTCCCATAAACTAGTGTGTTGTAATTTCTATTTTATTACATTGAATTTATCACATAGTTTTTTCTTCTAGAATGAAAGGTGTTCCACGTAAATTTGAGTGGTTGTTTTTTTTTGTGTAAGTATTTTTTATTTTCATTGTTGTTTGAGATTATTCAATTTAATTTACAATAAACATTAGTTTGACCCAACAAAGTGGTATTAGTGTTTCCATCGTGAGCTTTACATTTACTTATTCAATATAAATAATTTTGAATATTTTCTTTTTTTCTTTCTATTTTTATTGCAGAATCTGTGACAGATTCGGATCGGTCTGGCCCACCTGAAAGACTTGTAACAGAAGAAGGAAGTAAACAAAACATAGACTTAAACGTTACGATGACATCTTCTTATTCAGGTGAACAAACGAATGCTGAAAGTGAAGACATTGGGACTGAAGTTTCACAAACAAGTCAACCAGAGGGAATACAGGTTGAGGAAATGCAAACAGAAGCAACTACTCTGAAACCTCAAGGAGAGGCATTTACTAGTGGGCAGATGGAATTTCAGATTGAAGACGTTGACATGGAATCTGAAGCAAGTGAACAACATGGATTAATTCTCATGCAGGGCGGTTTAGGATTAACTAAGCCACCAAAGGATGAGGACTGGGAGAATGTCGTAGAGATTTACTTGATGGACAACGAGCTGACTGTTTTACCAGAGAATCCAAGGTGTCCCAAGCTATCAGCATTGTTCCTTCAAAGAAACTACAAATTGAGAACGATTCCTACCTCATTTTTTTATCACATGCGTGCTCTTCAAACCCTGAACTTTTCCAGGACTGGTATCAAATTCTTGCCCGATTCCATTGTCAGATTGGTTGGCCTTAAAAGACTGTTTCTAAATGATTGTCATCGTTTCATGAGGTTGTCGCCCAAAGTTGGAGAACTCAAGCAGCTTGAGGTTCTTGATCTTGAAGGGACAGAGATTATGGACTTACCTCAGGAGATTGAGAAGTTAACTAATGTGACATGCATGGAAGTTTCATTTTATGGGTACACAAGTGATGGTAGCCGGAGAGTAGTGCAGTCAAATGCAGTGGTTCCTTGTGGGGTAATTTCTGCACTGTCTCAGTTAGAGGAGTTGAATATTGATGTGGATCCAGATGACGAGCGGTGGGATGCATATGTGGAAGCTATTGTTAATGAAGTATGTACCTTAAAGAGGTTAGAAACTCTTAAATTCTATTTTCCAAGGGTGGAACTTTTAAGGCACATTCAGAGGAATATCCCATCACTGTTACATTTCAGATTCACTGTTGGCCGTCATGTCAAGCGCATTATTTCTCGAGTCCCTCTTGATGTTGAGTTTGAGCTGGAACAATGGGAGAGATGCTTGAAATACATAAATGGTGTGGGTGTCCCTAGAGAAATTCAGAATGTACTCCAACATGCCACGGCATTTTTCTTGGATAGGCATGCAACTGCTAAGAAGCTATCCAATTTTGGGGTTCAAAATATGGAGAAACTAAAATGCTTAGTCATGGGGGAATGTAATGAGGTTCAAGTGATTATAGATGAAGAAGATGATTGCAATGAAATAGTATCTGAATCATCTGGTACTGAGAAAATTGTTCTTGAATCACTAGAATACCTGTATGTGTATTATATGAAGAGTTTAAGGAGCATATGGGAGGGGTCAGTACAGAAGAATTCATTATTTCTTCTTAAGTCCTTGACCCTTGCGCACATGTCCCCAGTTGACCACTATTTTCACACAAGGGTTGCTTGCTAACCTGTGCAACTTAGAAGAGCTTAAAGTTGAAGATTGCCCCTCCATCAACAGCATAGTAAGCTGCGAAATCTCTGCTGAGCTTAAAACCTCTGATTTTCTCCCAAATTTGAAGAAGATTTCACTTCATTACATGCCTGGATTAGTTAGCATCTCTAGTGGTTTACACATTGCACCAAAGTTAGAATGGTTGAGTTTTTATAATTGCCCAAAACTTAAGAATCCATTTATTGAGGAAGTATCCAGCCAAGATTTGAAGAAGATCAAGGGTGAAAGGAGTTGGTGGGAAGCATTGGAGTGGAGAAATGGTCATCCGGGTTTTTTGGATGAGATTTTTGTTCCCATTCACATATTGGATTGCTGATCACTTGAAGTGTTCCCTAATCAGAATTATTTCTCATGCAGGGCGGTTTAGGATTAGTTCTAATTCCTATGTTAATAGGAGTGGGACTACTCCTTTTTCCAACGGCAACAATAAACCTTTGCCGCATGTGGACTTTTACTAGTATTTTATTATTAAGTATAGTTATGATTTTTTCAACGAATTTTTTTATTCAGCAAATAAATAATAGTTATATCTATCAATATGTTGGTCTTGGCCCATCAATAACGATTTTTCGTTAGAGTTTGGCCTTTGTATCCTTTGTGTTTTTGTGTTTGATTGTTATATGTTTGTATCCTTTGTGTTTCTGTGTTCTTCAATGTTTAGTTTTTTTTGTAGTTCTATGTGTTGTATCCTTTGTGTTTTCTATACCTACAACCATTGTGCATTGAATAAATATTTCTTATCTTTTATCCAAAAAAAAAAACTAAGCCCTAGACTAATGTAGTCCTAAGTGTATTATATGATTGTATCTTGGTTGCATACCACAACTAGTGCATATACTCAAGGAAATAATGAAGCTTTTCCCATCAATTAATTTTATGGAAGCTAATCACTAACGTCTTTATTTTGTTGTTTCACGGATACTAGTTTCTTGGATGTCACTAGCCCTTAAATTTTGGCAGAAAAAAATTCTCTCTAATCCATTTCATAATTCAGATTATGGTGCACAGTCGGTTATATCGTTTAAAATTTTAAATATCATGACAATTTGTGCATGATTAGATTTGAAAAATAAATTTTTAATTATGAAATGGAGGAAATTAAGAGGATCTTGTTCCACATTGGCAACCTAACCTTGGTAAAATCACTATGCGCATATTATTCTTAAGTTCACTTCAAATCATAATATTTAACAATAACAAAAAAGAAATTAAAAGAACCCCCTTAGATTTAGTGAAACAAACACTTTGATGCTTAGTTACACTTCCCTCTTTACTGATTTTTTTTTTTTTTTTTTTTGATAATTAAAAATAAGCTTTATTGAACAACAAAATATTATACAAAACGGCCAACAACCCTACAAAGAGGAGATAAAACCCTACGCAGAGGGTAGAAAAAATGACATTCGTCACGGCCAAATACCCTACAAAGAGGGTAGCTAAACACCCTACAAAGAGGGCAGTAACTACAACAACAGCAAAAACAACAACCTTACAACAACAGCAACAACAAACAACACAACAGTAAAAACACCAAACGACACAGAACTTGACCACAAACCAGAGGATTACAAGAGCAACCACAACAATCAATGTCCGGAACAACAGAAGACTTGGAGCCTTGATCCCAGCCAAGCAAACCACTAAAAGATCGAATCTAATTGGCCATGGCAAGATATGCCATGCGATTCGGGTGTGGTAGGGGCTCTTCAAAAAGAGGAGTTTTGAAATATCTACCCCAATTATAGTGTAAGCAATAGAATCTTGAGCTAGAAGTAGTCCCCAAATCTGATGCCCTCCAAACATCCACGGCCGTAGAAGATCTCGACGCCCACTGGAAAGGAAAAGGTGTGCCGACAAAAGAGAGAGAGTCCGTTGGAAACTCGAACCACCCAAAGTCTCCAGCAAGTCTCCCTCATACAAGACCCGATCAGAGGATTGAGAGGTGAAATGGAAAGAGGGAAAGGATAGTGGTGGTGGTGGCGGTTCGGGTCTGTCCGATCTGGGTGTCAAAAAAAGAAAGAAAAGAGCAAACGAGAGGGAAAGGGAGAGGGAAAAGGCCACGCTACCATGATCGGGCCATCTCTGGTCACAATCTCCCTCACACGGCGGCGAGGGGAGGCAGCGCAGCCCTGAACAAGGAAGATTTAGGGTCAGATGGGTTTAGGCTGTATCGTCTCTAGAAGGTTATTGTTGGGAAACGTTTCTTTGCTATTACCTATCTAACCAATAACTTTTTGAAATGCCCATATTGTCCTTAAATACATATGGAGGTAAGTTTTGTAGCTATTAAAATTACCAAGTCATCCAAAACTGTAATTTGCATCATAGAAAAACTTCAAGTGGAGAACTCATCAACTCAAGAAAGGAGATGACTAAACTTGGAAGTACAAAATTTGTATATTATTTTTTAGGGAAAATTACATCAATCTTCCTAAGAATATAGAGTAATGACAATGGTTCCTAGAATTTTGTGAAAAATGACAGTTTTCTTCCTAAGATTTGTGATAAATAAGAAATATATGAAATTCTTATTTTGCGCTTCAGTTACTCTATTTTTATAAATTAAATTGGCTTCAGTTAAGTGATGATGTTTCTATTCTGCCATTGACTTATGGATGAAGTCCTTAATTTACCTTGAGCTATATGATTTAATCAATTAAAAAAAAAAATGCTTAATTGGGTAACTTAATGGCAAAACATGCATTTCATTGTATTCACTATGTGTATCACAAACTTGAGAGAGAAAACTGTCATTTTTACAAAACTTTAGGGATCATTGTCATTCCTTATATTAAACGAGGTTATTGTAGTTTTCCTTATTTTTTTTTATTATGCTCTTCTCTAACAAATTTCTTATATAATTTGGTGCTCTCAAAACCATCTATACCAATTCTATGTAGAAAATGCATAAATTCTTTTCCTAATTGTCATGGGAGTTGGTTAAGATTTAAATATTTGATTTTAGAACAAAAAGTTCTCTAATTATGAAAGAAAAATAATAAAGAAGACAATAATTAGAAAAAGAAAAAGAAAAAAAAAATGGCAAGATATATTTAAACCCTATTCTTTAAAAATTGTTTCAATTCAAACCATAAATTTCATTTACAATGACATCGTTAATGAAAAATACTTAAACAAAAGATCATGAAATCTCTCACGTATTAATACAACCGAATCATCTATCGTCCCTGCCAACTTAAGTTAAGACCATAATTGACGCTGCTGAGTTCTAAACACTTTCCTGTGTGACCAGGTCAGTCTCTCTCCAACTGCTTTGTGATTTCCCTCTAAACCCACCTTTAATTCTATGCTTTTGAGAAATCCCTGTGATTACAAATATACCCTTTTCCATAACTTCCAAAATTTTAAAGCAATGAATCTTCCCGTAGCAGTGTTTCCATAATGCACGTTACATGTTTGACAAAATGCTTGACTCGCAATCTTTCGCATTTCTTATTGTATAAATTTATTGACAAATTATCATACATTTCCTAATACCCTTTTCAATGATATGTATCTGTAGAATATTATTTGGTTTGGGTTCTAACAGTATGTACAATTTATTGGGTTTACTTGTGGGTTATGTGCTCTTGGCAGTTGTGTTTTTTAGGTTTTGTAATTTTCTATGGTTTTGTTTTCAGGTGGATTGCATTGCAACTGAAAAGAATTTGTGTTTGTTAGAAAAGGGTATTGGGTGTTTGAAAACATGTTGAAGCATGTGCTTGGCAAGGTGTGGAACAGAGGGGTTCAATGTGTATGGAGGAGACAAATTTAGGCCTTGCTTGTATATTCTCACGAGCAGTGTTCATAACGGACAGGTATGTGATTTCCATGTAGTCAGATGTTTTTCTCAAAATCTTCTCTTTTGTTGATTACTGCCCATTAGTTGTCAACATTGCTTGCGCTAGAAAGAGCTATAAGCTGAAAGAAAAGTAAAATTTAGATTGAAAGTTGAAACTGCTTAATCCAATGTGTAGTCAAACAGTTATTCTTATTTGTGTTGTGGATTGGCACTACTTGTGGTTAGGTGGAATTTTAAAAAAAAAAAGAAAAAAAAGTTAAGAGTGTCGAGCACTTAAATGGTTGTGAGTTAATTGGTATCCAATGAAGTTCAGGAACTGCAATGTTTCAAAGTTTTGCAGAACTGTACTTAAAATTTAATATAAATGTTTGAGCTTAAACATTTTCATGCATTATAAACTGATATATACACTGAATTCCTATTTGGTTATGTTTGAGGTCACCCCTACTAACTTGCTGATGGTTGATTTTTATTTCTTCTTTTCTCGAGGGATAAAGCCTTGTCCTCAAAGTCCACCACCAAGCATACTTGGAAAGGAATAAATTATGTAAATAGCTGCACATGGAGTCTAGAATAAAACAAAAGCATATCAGGTCTTCATACATTGCGTTATCGGAGTTATTAAATTAAAGAAGGGTGGTTGACAGTACTCAGATACACACTTTTAGGTTTACTTGTGACTTGTAGGGTTATATTACATGCTTCCCAACTCTTACCTGTATAAAATATCAAATTCCTAACTGTTAAAATTCTAAAATGTTTCTCTCAATATATTAAAATGATGGTTTTGGAAAGTGTAACAATTGCTAAGTTGCTCATATTGGCATCAATTGAAATGTTTTTCCAAGAATTGTCAATTTGAGAAAGTAATGTTTTTCTAATATAGCACTTTTACAGGTTCATTGTGCACCAAGAAGCTTTTTTGGGGTAGAGGATTTCATGGATGATGATAATAGCCGCCCATACACTTACCAGAAGGAGAAGAAGTCAAAAAATCCAACCAAGCATGTATCATTCAAACAACGCACTGTAGCCTACATGGAGCCATTTACACTTGATGTGTTCATCTCAAAGCGCTTTGTGTCAGCCTCACTGACCCACAGGGTGACAAGTAAGCAGGTTGCAGTTGCTGGTACAAACTCTAAAGACATTAAAGCTGTACTCAGGTCCAGATCAGATATACCTGCATGTTTGGCCATTGGTCGAATATTGGCTGACAGGGCAAGAGAAGCTGATGTCTATACTGCTTCCTATACTCCGAGGGATAGGGACAAGTTTGAAGGGAAGATCAGAGCAGTGGTTCAATCCCTTATTGATAATGGGATTGATATAAAAATTTATCTTGACTAAATTCAGTTGTGTTTGTCTGTTGAATTACTTTCATCCGGACCCTTGGAAAATGGTGTATGTAATTCTAGTTTGTGAGTTATAGAGGCATTATTTCCATATTCTGAGAATCAAACAAGTGTAACAAGTGTGGCTGGCTTTTCTCTCTTGGGGTTGGTGAGTCAGGGTAATTATGAATCCATAAACTTGGTTGTTTATTTGTGAGACCCAATTCTCACTCTCTCAGCAGAATTCTATCTAGGTATCAAAGCCACATCTAGTGCATATACTCGAAAAGTAATGACCTAACATGAGTAAGCTTTTGCCCCCATCAGCTAATTTTTATGGAGGCCAGCATCTATGTTGTTTTGTTTCACTCTCACAGCTTCATGAATTCTTTGCTAGTATGCTGTATGAATGGACCACTGCCTAGGGTTTTACTAATTCCACTTCTATTCTTTCTTTCTTAGATTCTTTACACATTCCTTCTAACTCTACATCATTGTAATTTACTCACCACTTTTGTGTTCATACTTTACTTAATGCACACAAAGTGGTTTCATTTTCATCAATAAAAATGCATTATTACTTATCAAAAAAAAAATCTTGGTGTTTTCACTTTGGGGTCAAAATTCTGTCAACCGCGTTCATTTGATAAGGAACCAAAGTTTTGAAACCATGAGGATTAAAGGGTAAGTTGCACTAAACTAAACTAGAAAAGAGATTTGGGAGGTGGGGGTTCAAATTTTTTCTTTAATAGAATAAATCTTGCAAATAAGTGCAATGTCATTGGCATTTGAATCATTTGACTTAAAAGATGCTTTCTTTTAATCAGCAACACAACCTGTTGTCATTTTCTTGCTTAAATATTACTATTTGAGATGAACACAAACAAAAAAAAATTTGTATTCTAGAAAAAAACAACAAACAAAATTGACGACCTATCTCTTTCTACTAGTAAGCTGTACTTTCAAATCCTTCTGTCTAGATTTTCCGTTTGTCTAATTCTACATATGTCACAAATGTGGTATATATTTTAAAAGCTTCCACCAGACCTTACCGTAACCCAAATCTCTGATGAAGCCTGCAAGTCACTCCCTACCTGCTCTTCTATTTCTGTTCTGTTTCTTTCATCCCAACACCTTGAAAATGGGTTTTTGCTGGGGAACTCATCTAAATTAGTACTCCCTGAGTCATCCAAATCATTGGAATCATCTGAATCATAAATTCCAATGTCCAAAATACTTGATGGTGAGCATGTATGTTCCTTTCTTGTATGCATCCTCATTGAATTCCCAGAAACAACAAAGGGATGGTTAAGTAATTCCTCAGATGTCCACCTTTTTTTGGGATCTCTCTCCAAGCACTTGGCTAAAAAATCTACACCCTCCTTTGAGAGCTGAGTTGGGAACTGAGGTCTCTCATTGCCACATGCAATCTTCATCACTGCAGCTATTGGATTTGAAACCTCATCACTCCAAGGAGGCCTGCCAGTTGCCATTTCAATAACTGTGCATCCCAATGACCAAATATCAGAAGCAAAGTCAAGCCCTTCATTTCTCAAAACTTCAGGAGCCATCCACAATGGAGTCCCACTAAGAGATTTCCATGAACCTGCTACACCCCCATTAGACTTAATTTCCTTAATCCTCTTTGCACAACCAAAATCAGCCACTTTGATGTTCCCTGACGAGCATAAAAGCACATTCTTGCACTTAATATCACAATGCACAATCCCATTCTCATGAAGATACTTAAGACCATGAAGAATCTCTCTCGTATACAATCGAATCACCTCCTCTTCTAGCACCCCTCCAAAATTTTCAGCCACATCCGACAAACTACCTCCTGCCATGTACTCCATGAAGACATTGAGTTTGTGTTCACCATTTGATCCGATCAACATGTCCCTCCCTATACACCGGACAACATACCGGGAATTCAAACTCTCGAGGAATTTTAGCTTCGTTTTCCAGGGCCTGAAGTCCAGCCCCAGACCGAGCAGACTTCACAACAAATAGTCCTCCGGTGGCTTTGTTCATGGCCAAGTGGACAGTGCCAAAAGATCCTGATCCAACCAACTTGCCCTTCACCCATTCATCAGGCTGAAGAGTGGCACATTGCAGGCAATCTCTGGCCATTTTTTCTGGTATTTCCATTATGGAAAAATTTGGTGTGGAAAACTGTTGTGTAAATCCTGAATTGGGTGCCAAAACCCAACTCAAAATACGAAACTCTTAGTCCTTCAAAATGCATGCAGAGTTGAAAAAGTTTCCCACTTAAAAAAATTAAATACAAAGAAATGTAAAGAAATATCTACAGAGGATTCAAAACAACCACAAGCAGAAAGAAAACTGGTTGATCAAACTTTTTTAACAATTCCCAGAATGAAATTCTCTGTGAGAACAAGGACAATTTTAACAAAAACCAAAAAAAAAAAAAAAAGGCTTTTGGAAAAGTTAGGCTTTTCACTACGATAAATCAAATAGCAAAATACAAGTTCTATGACTTCATCATACACAATTCAAAAAGAGTAGAAATCTTACTTTGTCTCTTGCTCTAATTTTGAACATAAAAAATGCAAAATAAAACATTTAGAGCGGTTTCCCATTAATCGGAAAACCGCCCTCAAGGCAAAGAAAGATCCTCCTCCTTAAATCAGCAGGAGTCTATGTTCTTGTTTTGTTTGTTCACAAATGTTTTTGTTGGAAAAGATAAGAATATTTTTGGAAGTGGAGATTGAGTTTATATTGAGGTAGTTAGGGGAAGAAAAAAAAACGGTTGGTGATCCTAGATTCCTAGTCCTAGGCTTTTGGAACCTGATTTGGACAAAGGGCCAAGAATGAGGGTCTAATGGGTAACTGCCATGTGGCAATTCTGTTTGTTTAATGTGTTATTGTGTTGGAAATTATAGGGGTAGCTTCGTACTATGATCTTGAAAGAAGGGTTTTTAGTAGTTTAAGATATACAGTTATGGTGGCCCTAGTATTTCCGAAACAGATGGGCCTTGAGGTAGTTAATAGACACAGCAAAATGGCAATTTTTCAGTTACTATATAACTCACGGTTACCAGAGGAGGAAGCTCTTGCCTCACAGGTAGTCTCTATATATATTCCATCAACTTCTCTCTCTCTCTGTTTGGGAACATTATTGAGATCATTAAATCTTGTTCACATGAGAACATGGTCTTGTATGAGCATTCCATGCATATCATAGGAGACCATTCCATAAACACGTGTTCCAGCAATAATGGAATTGAATTTGTCCTCATGCAATTAATTTTAGGACAAACTTCTGCCCCAGTTTCTTAATTTCCAAGATTTGATGTTAGTTTTCTCTTTGATTTGAGTTATTTTTTTCCCCTTATTTGGTAAGTAATGTGAGATTTAGACATGACCTAAACATGCCACATTATGTATCATGTAACATCTTCAAGTAACTCTAATTTGGGTACACATCTTGTTAGCATAGAAAGCGGATTGAAGCCATATCTATGACCTGTATTATCTAACAAGTAAACAACCTATCACATTTGTTAGTGATACGAAACTCTGTTTGTTTAGTAGAAAATAACTTCCTGCCAAAATTCGATTTTGAGTGCACAATAGTACTTGGTACTTACTGAGAAATCCTCTAGATTTTTTTTTTAATGAATAACTAGCTTCATTAAAATTAAAGCAATGGAAAACTTCCACTCAAACGAGTGAGAAGAAATCCACTGTTAATCTATAATCTATATATAAATTAAAGTAGAAGACGTTGCCATCTTTCTGTCATGTGGCATCTAAGGCAACGTCTTCTGCTTGACACATAGCATCTTAGGTGGCACATGAATTAAATAAACTAAATTAAATGCCCACTACCCCATAATAAAAACTACACCATTAATAAATTAAATACCGACTACCCAATTAAATGCTCATATTTAATAAATTAAATGGTCTTATTAATTAACTCAGATATAAATTGATAAATTCTAACCAACTCTGTTAAACACAATATATGTTATTTCAAATATACGTTTAAATTACAACTTGGGCATTCGCCCCAGTGGTCATTTCTCTCCTCAAAAAGTCTCACCCCTTTGTTAGTGCTTGGGTTCAATCCTTAGGATCCCTAAATTTATTCTTCCTTACATCTAATTTATATTATATTTTCTTTTTGTTTGCATATTTTATTTTTATTTACGTCTAATTTACTTACTATTATATAATTATTGTTTATATTTTATTTTTGTTTGCATATTTTATTTTTATTTACGTCTAATTTACTTACTGTTGTATAATTATTTTCTAATATTTAATATTTAAGTGGAAATAAAAGCTTGGACAAGATTAAGTTTACATAAGTATTACCTTCATTTTCGTCTTTTCTTAGGTTTAGTTTCTATGTGTTTGCTATGTTGATAATTGCATATTTGAAAATTATATTTTCTTTATTTAAAGAGTAAAGATTTGTTTAGATTATAAACTGCTACAATTAGGTTGAGTTTTTTTTTCTAAGTTGAATGCTAAATAGCTATTAATACTTGCAGATACGTCGAAAAATGATACTTTTACTATATATGTGGTTTGGCCATAAAAGTTTCGTTTCCTTTTTGCTTTAAAAGTTAAATCAATGATGATAGTCATTGTATGACAATATACCTTCGTGAAAACTGAAAAGGAGCATGAGGCAGAATCTCATGTTTTTAAAATATTCATTTGAATTATTATATGAAATTCTTTCGTGAGTTATATGACTCTAGTTATAATTATGTAAAAGGATGTTCTTTTGTCATGAGATACCTTAATGAATTGATCTTAAAGAGTGGAGTAAAACATGTCTCATTGTTATTAGCAATCTCAATTGATTCTGATCATATGTTTTTTTTTTTTTTTTCATGCATGCAGATGCATTAGCTGAGTTGGTCTTGAAGAAGAGTGGAGGATATAGTTAGGATGAGTTTTTCTATGCAATATGCAATATGTATATTTTACATTCGAAGTATTTTTGCTTGGTTAAGTTGTAGTCCTCTATTTTTTGCAACCAAAAATGCTTTTTTTTTTTTTAACAATTTCTGATACTATCTAACTGCATATAAAATATAGTTTGACTTGATCATTTTATTTTTATACAATTAGGATATGCTAAATAACTTGACAACTATCTGTTTAATATATTTTTGGGGGTAAGTGTTAAGTATAAATTATTTTCCAATACTCATATTAGAATTGATGAGGCAACATTCAAATTATCTGAGATTTAGGACATCAATGGACTATCATTTAGAGATAACCAAAAGAGGCAATTGTGTTGATTTTTTTTTTTTTTTTTTTTAGGGGTAGAGGGAATAACATCTTAACATTTTTTTTTCTATGTGTTAAATTTTCCTAAGAGATACGTGTTAGACTTAAGATGACATTGTCATTTTTATCTCCGTGGACCAATTTGTTATATGATGGACTTCTAAGGTCACAGATATTGTTTATGTGATTATTAATAAGTGATAAATTGCCCAAAAAAAGATGAAAAGAGAAACAAAAGAAAGTCAAAAAAGATAAAGATGGGATAAATATGTGACAAATTGTATTATTTATTTGTATTATCAAAGTATTGTAAGTTAAACAAAAATGAGAAACCTCTGAACATTTAGAATCCCTATATGGAACAATTGAGGTTTACCAAAGTGATTGAAATTCATAAATGATGTGAAGTGAATACAACGTACCCCGGGATATAAACCCCAATTGAAAGGAATCGATGCAACTTGGCTAGATAGTTATTGGTAGTTATCTTTATAGACTTAGTATAATACATTTGATGAAATATAATAAAAATCAGTATGTGAGGAATGTTTTTGTTGCTATGCCACGTGCCATAACGAGATTGGTTGGAACGTTGGCTAAGCTTTTAAGGGTAAGAGAGTTGAACCCAAAATTCAACCAAGGGCCCAAAGGCGGCCCAAGGGCTAATGGGGCAACTTCCTTGAAAGGTTTTGAATTGAATATGTCAGACCCATATCAGCATGAATAGTAGCACTACAATCCAATGAAATAACTTATATTAGTCAAAGCCCAAAACAAGGGTCAAGTGGGGCTTTCCATATCTTGTAAATGGCTTGAAATATAGATAATAGTTTGAAATAATTGTAATATAACTCATATTTATTAAAGAGATATTAAATCATTAATAGTTTCATCCATAATTGATATTTACCAAAACATGAAAGTGCATTTGTTAGTTAAAGCCCAAAATAAGGATCAAATGATGGTTTTCCATATTTTATAAAGAACTTGAACTCAAGCTAATAATTTGATATAGTCATAATAGAACATAAATTGAAAAGAGGATAATACTTCCCTTGAGAACTGATGTCCGTCGGATTGTAGAACATAATCTGCCATGCCACTGATATCTGCTGTAACAAATAGAACTCTTAATAATGAACTTGTAGGGACATAAAAGAGTTTGACTAAGCGGGAGAGAGTTAATCCTATGAAGCATGCATGGGGTTAAAGTGTATGTGTTTAGGCTCTTGTTGTCACGCCCCAAACCCAACAGGGTCTAGTGCATGAGAAGACTACAACCCAAATACCTGTAAATTTTTCCTCAACTATTACATAACTGTATGTCAACTTAGAATATCCAAAGTCCATTATCAAAAGTTTGAGTACATTAATCCATAAGTTCATACATTAAGCCATTTACATATATGTACGTCCTTAAAATATAAGTCAGAGCTTCATGACCCATACATTGACCACTGGCCACAAAAGAATGGAGGTCTGTGCATAATTACACAAAATTACATATCAATATTCCTATACAAAAATATCTCTTAGGATGTGCAACCCCAGCAACAACTCTGGGTCTAACACACCTAAGGTTGAACTACCAAAAATCCAGCCTCCACAAAGTAGTTGTCCAACTACTGCAAACCCACAAAAATTTAGCTTGCTAAGTCTCTACCTACTTTATAAAAATCATAATTGAAAGGAATGAGCTAAAACCTAGTAAGTAGATAAATAATGGGGTTAGGGGAAATGCAAGTTTATTGATACTAAAACATGTTACAAAACATAATGTATATTTGGAAACTTTTATACAAATTCTCTCAAAATCATCTTCCTTGCAATAATCTGAAATATTTAGAAGGATAATGCAACGCCAAGCTTTTCAAGATATAAATAATGAAACTACATAATACACCATGTGAGCCATATCATTTTCCAATACTTTTCAAAAGCATAAAACCACAAACAAATACCCAAGGCCACATGACAAGGCTTCTACTAAGAGCTTCGTTAGGCCCACAAGTAAAAGACCACACAACTAGGCTTCTACCAGGAGCTTCGTTAGGCCCACAGATAAAAGACCTCATAACTTGGCTTCTACCAGGAGCTTCGTTAGGCCCATAGATAGAAGACCAAACAACTTTATTTCTATCAGGAGCTTCGTTAGGCCCACAGGTAAGTTGTGTTACTACCAGAAGCTTCGATAGACCCACAGGTAGGTTGTGATTCTACCAAGAGCTTCGTTAGGCCCACAGGTGTTGACACCCCATTTTGCTACCTACATTCTAACCTTCACACAAACTAGGGTTTTTTACAAATTAAAATTCTAAAAACGGAAAGTGCACAACTTGCCTAAATTAGGGTTTTTAACCAACAGTGTTTTTGACCGTTTGATCAACAACTAAAAGAAATCAAACAGATCTTTAAGTTGAGACAATTGAAATGACGTGTCATGTGTTCAAATCGGACCACGTATATGAAAGTTATAACCAGTTGAAGTTTTAATGAATAAAGTGCATAATAATAAAATGGCATTAGGCACATAAGATTAATCCAAATTAATTATGATTGGTCCATTAATTGGATTAATTTTAATTAATAAGGTGTAAATATCTTATTGGCTCAAAGTATTAAATTATCATGAACTCTAGTACATTGGATAAACTGAACAAGTTAATTAGATAATTGTTGATTAATTAATTAATTAAAACATTTGAATTAAATCATTCAGTGTTTTAAGGAGTTAAGAATGTCACCAATTATCTGTGAATATCTGAAATCAACTGACAATAATTTGAAATTCGAGTTTTAAACAAACAAATATGATTCATTTTATATAAAAAGGGGAAGAGAAACACAAAACAAAGGCAGTACAGGTAAGGGTATGGGTAACTAAGTATCGTGACTTTGATTATCATTTAGAGGGTTTTCTTTCTTTAATTCATGAGACTAACATTATTTTCCTTGGTTTTCTGTTTTCTTTCATGAGCATGAGCACACAACCATGGTCAACAAGAGCACACAGCAACAACAACGAGAGCACACAGCAACAACAAAGCCTCGACAACATAAAAAAGAGAGTAATCTGAACTTGCTTTCTTAATTATTCTGAATTTCATTTGCTGTTTCCATTGTACTACCATTGTTACATTATTACTGTTTCTCTTTCATGAGCATACAACCATGAGGAGCTTGGAACTGAGGAGCACGTACCACTACACGGAATCTCTCTGGAACACACACATAGACCCATTTTCAGCAAACAACTGAAATGGGGCAGCAGAGCAGAATAACAACACAAACACCACCCTTCCATGATCAATTCCAGAAAAACAACACCCATTGATTCAAAGCCTACACTGAACCCCATCTTCACAATACAGCCACTACCCAAACACACACACACACCTGCATCTACACAATACAATCACCCAAAACACTTTACCTAAACCCACACCATCATCACCACATCCAAACGGGTTCACACAAAACCCACAACCCATACACAAATCCACAAACCCAAGACCTCATTGGTCTTGACTTCACACAAAGCACCTAGACACCACCACATCCACCACCCACGGCACAACCCACGGCCAAAATCCCACCAAACCCGTGAGCCTCTTGGCTCTTATTCCACAAACCCAAGACCTCCATGGTCTTGATTCTCACACAACACAAAACCCACACGGGTTCACCCAAAAATCCTACCCATACACGGGTTCACCAAGATCTAGAGAGTGAGAGTGAGCCATGAGTTTAAGAGAAGGGGGGGGGTGCCATGGAGGCCGTGAGAAAGAAAAACAGCCGAGGGAGAGAGAGCCAAAATCCTCCGCCATTGTTGGTGGAGACGCCGGTGGTGAGTGGTGGCAAACGGAGCTCGAGCTCTTGTTCTTGGCCATGGAGTTTCGGTGAGAGAAAGTGAGATTAGAGAGAGAAAAAAGAGAGAAGATGAGAGAGGGGGGAGGCGGCTGAAAAAAGAGAGAAAATAAGAGACGGGTCGGGTCAACCCGACCCGGTCTTTTAAGTGAAACCCTACCCAGTTCAATGATGGACCGGGCTGCTTCCTCATTTAACCCAATCAGCCCATGCTCTTCTAGGCCCAATCCGAATGCTTAATGCCCCATTCCCACACTCAACATTTAAATCAAACTCAAATCCATTTAACAAGCCCAATCCGAAGCCCATTTAACCCAAACCCAATTCCTTCAAATCAAACCCTACACTCACATTCAATCCAAGCCCAAAACCAAAACCCAACCAGTCCACACTTCACATAAATTGCAAAAACACCCCCAAACTTCCAAAATTACATTTCAACCCCAAAATTTCACAAAATTACATTTTGACCCCAAACTTTCCCAAAATCACATTTCAACCTCAAATTCTTCCAAAATTACATTTTGACCACAAAATTCCCAAAATTATATTTTGACCCCTAAGCCATACAAGCATTCCTCTAAAGCTATACAAGCAATTGTTCTCAAGCTATACAAGCAATCTTGAGGTATTCTTTACAAGCCATACAAGCATACAGGTATAAATTCTAAACTGAAATTTATTTACTTGTATTTGATTGTTTTGTTTTATTCTTAAATACCATGCTTATATGACTATAACATGATATTTCACATGAAATAAATTAAACAATAACTTGAACATTAAAATTGGATTTTGATGCGAACATGAGTTTATGTACTTTGACATGATATGAATATTGGCCAAGTTTAATCTAGAAGACCGACGTATGTCGGGTAAAATGAGGTGCAAACACCTTCCCATTTTATAACAAAGCCTCCGAATCTTTAATTGAGGGTTCGTATTACAAAGTGTCTTACAAACAAACTGTTTTTCCTTTTACTAGACTGTAACTAGGAAACTCATTTACATATAATTATTTCTTTTCACAAATTCATTGGCAATTGTACAAATTCGAAGATGAATAAAGAGGAATTATTTTTATTGTGGAATTTCTTATTTTGTCCAAATAATTAAAATAAGTGGCGACTTCATTTACATGTACAATCAACCTTCAAATTGAGAGGGTTGGTCCATTGTCGGTTGGGTCACATTTTGAGGCCCATTTGACCCTCGGGTCGTGGTTCTCACAATAGGTAAACGGCATCCAGCTGGGTAATCACCATATAATCACAATTGTCACGGCACAAGAGTAAAACAACAAAATAGCTCACAAGTTATCATAACAAAAATACATAATTCATTTCCAAGTAATTTGATAACACCTTCAACATTCAAGGTATTCACAAAGCTTGTCACTTATCCAGATAATTCCCAAACCTTTAAAAGTTTCCAAAACATATCTCAAACAACAAAATCAATGATAAAGCATCTTTAGAAATCACAATAATCCAATAACTTTATCAAATAACTCTCCAAGGATTAATGAAAGATGCTTATAAAATTTCCAATCTAGCAAATCATGCATTTCCCCAAATGCAATATCAAATATAATGCATTTTCTCATAAATAAATAAATACTAAGGTTTAAACACAAAACCCCTTAGGAAAAGTATAATTTCACAATAATTTCCAAAATGTGTTTATAACCTTAAAATAAATCTCATATGCAATGATGATTATTTTTCTAAAAATCCCATTAAGAAGCTACTTACCTGCAACCAGCTCAAAATCCTAATCTCCAATGCTCCTAGGAGATTAAATAGAACCTATAAAAGACATAAGCAAGCCTATCAAGACAAAATCATCTAGAACCTCAACTAACCCAAATACACTAATTGATATGGAAAATTAAATCTAATCACTATTAACATTTGGAATCCAAAATCCCTAAATCCTCACCATAGAGAAACCACCATAAACACTTTTATCAAAAACCCTTAACTATTCCTCAAATAAATCCACCAAAATCAAAACTCATTTTCTTAATCGCATAAATATCATTAAGATTGCTCAATTTAAATCACATATAACACTAAGGTTACTTAGATTTGGAAAGAAACTAATAAAATATAAAAAACTTAACTTAGAGTTTTTACCTTAAAACTATTGGAAGCAAATGGAACCTAGAAAGTCTCCTTTGGATTTTCTTCGGAAATTCCATCGGTAATTTTTTGGTGGTTAACCGGTGAGAGAGAGAGAGGAGTGAGAGTGACCGAATGAGTGGGAGGGAGTGAATGTGTGTGCTGCTGGAAAATGACAGAAAATGAACTAAAAGGAGTAAGGGAGAGCTACGGGTGAGATAGAGAAAGTTCTAGAGAAAACATGTGGTGGGGGCTTGTGGGGTAGGTAGGAATATGTGGTGAGAAATGGGTTTCTAGAAATCTCCTTTTATTATTATTATTATTATTATTATTTTTGTTCTGGGCCGCTACACTTGTGATATGAGTCTCAAGGTTGAAGAAGACCGAGAGCTCAATATAGTGTTTACTGCTGTAATCCAAATATCTACCAAGTGACACTTTTGGAGATATGAGCTGAGATCATGGTGTCTTAGGCTTGGGTCAGTGTTTAGGGCTTAGGAACAAAGTTTTAAGGTTAAAGATGACCTTAGAACCCTATACTTGAAGACATGTACTAGAGAGTGCACTTAAAAGAGATTACTGCTGCAATGCGTTTCAGACTATCCTTGCAATCGTAGAGATATGGTGATCTAATATGGTCGTGGGTAAGTGTTTGGGATGATGAAAATGGTTAAGGATATAGTGTCTAGGCTTGGCTTAAACTTCAGTTCTGTTATCTTGTGTTGGTCCCTAAGGTTGTCCTCAATGGTGCCATTTATAGGAGGTTTTTGGTGGGAAAACTAAGGGGGTCAGATCCCTTTCATCATGGGTTGGTTATGCATGCTCCTTGGCTTTGGTTTCCAGAAAAATAACAGCTCTGCCCCCCAGTAAGCCTTGAGCCATCATTTTGGTGGAAGCCTAACCTATAGGATTAACTTCCCTCCTTCAAACCAAACTCCTTAAGTCCTACCAAATGGAGAAGTGAACTTAGCACAGAGCTGGGCTGTAATGGTCACTCCCTCAGCCTTGATTGGCTGGCTGTATCATGATGGTGAAGATAAAATAAGATTATCTGCACTGCCACGGATTACTGTTGCGTCTGGTGGCCAATGGTGACCAGAATCCCTATCATGATTACTGTTTCGGTGGCCAATGCATGGGTTCAGGGGCTTCATTGGTCTGAAGGAGATATGCCATCATGATAACCTGCTTTCTTCAGTAAGCTTTTATACATATGGGCTGAGCTGACTCAGGTATGTGTGCTGTCAGGTTACTGCTGCACGGCATGCAACCAATAGCTGTGATTTCCCAGCTGCATTTCTGGTCCAATCGGTGGGCTTCTTTGTGCTTTTCATGTCTGAAGTGAGTTAAATGAGGGAGACAAGCTCATCTTCCAATTTCTGAAAGGAGGAGAGAGAAATGTGGGTCCCAAGGGGGAATAACTCCTTATTCAGCTTTTATTTAAAGCTATTCTAACTTTGTGGGGTCCTATGGACAACTGTCCCAGCTGGCCAAGACTGGGTTAAGGCCTTGGGCTTGCTCTTGGGCCTTAATTACTTAGCAAAGACCCCTTTTAGGCTCGAAAATGGCTTGTAAGAGCTGACAGCAAGAGCTTTTGGGTTGGGCTCTCAATTGGACATGAATACATGCTCAAATAACTCATTTAATTCCAGATCTTTGAGGCCCATCTCGGCTGGTCAGTGGGTAGCTACGATAATGGGCCAAAACTCCAGGCCATGCTTGCTGGGCTTAGCAGGAATTGCCTTATTTAAGCCCAATTAATTGGTAAAGGAGTCAATTCATTTTAGGGCTGAAAAAATGGGTAAAAGGAATCAAAATTAATTTAGATTTTATTTTCAATAATTTTCTTGTGCATCGCACAGGTTTGCAACTGACTTTTTAAAAAAAAAAAAAAAAAAAATATTCTTAAAAAAATATTTTTTTATAAAAATTTATATAGGTATTTAACTCACTAAACCCCCTTAAATATTTTTTTGAACCCCCTGATTTGAGATTCCAATTTACACAACCTATTAAATCCCTTAAAAAAAAGTCAATTAACAATAACAATAACAAAAATTGCAAATAATACAACTGATTATCAATGGTTCATTTCTTTAATCGGCCCAATCAAGATTTTATTTAAAAAACCTAAATTTACTTATCTTATAGCATCCACATTGTCATAGCAAAAACCCAATTTCAGCTAAAATACTAATATACCCGATGCCTTTGATATTGGATACGGTGGTATTCTAAATATATATATATATATATATTAAGAGAATATCATCTTTATAAACTTAATGAGTATACACAAGTTGTCTAGTTTTTATAGATATATACAAAAAAAATCACCATTATTTTTTTTTTTTTAAATATCTCTTATTATTTCGAATACTATCACTCTTAACATTAAATGTTAGTTTAATTTATATATTTCTCCAAGAGAAATTTTCTTTTATTAAAAATTCCTACTTGAACTCAACAACTAGAACTCACCATTTTGGCAATTATCTTTTAGAAAACCATTGGACTACTTGATCAATTTTTTTTTATTTTTTTTTTTTTTTTTTTGGGGGGGGGGGGGGGGGCAACTCTTTATTTTTTAGGGATCAATTCTTAATTTTAAGGTCAAATATTTAAAAAAAAAAAAAAAAAATTGAAAAAAAAATATATATATATAAAAGAAAATTGCAAAAAAAATTTTTTTTAAGGGGGGGGGGGGGGGGGGGGGGGGCGGGGGGTAGGGGGGGGGGGGGGGGGGTAGCCCCCCAACCCAAAGGGTAGTTCACCCCTACTTCATTGTATTTAGATGTTTTGAGAATTGAATCAAAACAGTAGTTTGAGAACAAAAAGTTTGTTTGGCAAGTGTTTTCTACTAGTTTGTAGTAATGTTTTTATTTATTATTATTATTATTATTTTTTTGTTTGCAATAAACAAATACTGTAATTCAAGCACCTCGTGAGCCACCAAATCGACCAAAAACCCACCACCACCACCGTGAGCCACCCCACAAACCCACTGTGAACCACCCTGCAACCCACCACGACCCAAACTTCCCACAAAAACCCACCATGACCCACCCCACAACCCATCAAGACCCACTGCACAAAATCAACCAAACCCCATCAATTTTGGCCCCATTGGCAACACCTAAACCCATCACCGACAACCCCACAAACCCAGAATTGGTAAAAGCAAAACCAATCACGATAGATTAGATAAATCTAAAAAAAAACCCCAAAAACCCAGCTGGGTGAGTCGCGTTGCCTTGCCTCACAATTCGGGTGTGTGGAGAGAGAGAGAGAGAGAGAGAGAGAGAAAGCATAAATGTATAAAATGTTGAGACCCACTTCAACACCAGCAATACCCCACACACATCAACACAAATCACAACAAATCCAACAAAAACAACAACAAATTCACAAAATTAAGCACAAACATGGCGGCAAGAGAGAGAGAGAGAAAGAGAGAGAGAGAGAGAGAGGAGAACGGCAATAAAGAGAAAAATTACCATTGAAGAAAGAGAGAGAGAGCTTGTGCTAAAATGAGAGAAAAAAGAAAAAAGAAATATGTGGGTTTATTTTAAAAAATTCCATCGGTCTTTTTTGAGTTCGGCTGAAACCATAAAAAAGATGTTCTTAAATAAATGCATTTGGATAATGACACAACAATAAATGAATTTTAATACAATTACCGAAAACAACGGCTAAACATCCAAGTCTTTCCCCGCGCCTACTAATTTATGTATTCAAATACAGAAAACTGTGTTTGAGTTGCGTGACCAAACACGCTCTTACTCTTGTAAGAAGTTCCTCTATTATGTAAAACGAAATGCAAAATCAGATCAAATAAGTTCACAACAAATAAGCTAAACACTAATAAAGTTAAAATTATAAACAAAGGAAGCTGCATGACAAACACTATTACATTTTCACTGATGAATTTTTACATGACATAATCTGCTTAGATTTGGAGCTTTGTGTTAGATATTGCGGTACAGAACCTCATATAAATTGAAGATAGGTTAGATAACCTACGGTTAAAGAGGCATATAGTCATTACTCATTAGTTAATTAGTTTGAATTGGTAAACATTGTATAATTGATAATTATGTCAAAGTGGCTCTCTTATGAATGTTCTTTTATTCTAGCTCTCATTTTCAATGGTTTTCCTAGAAGATGCTAAGAAGATAGAGATGGTCACTTGCACATCTACTGTCTTTTGCCAAAACAATAAAAAAATCTTCATGGGTTTCTTTTTTTGGGCATTGATTGGCTCACTCACACGTCATCCTTAAACCATTTGAAAATTGTGGACATCAATATTCACAATTAGATGGTGTGAATCCAATCTTCTTTTTGACTGGAAGATGCCTAGAAGGATAGGGCAACGTGAATGAAAAAAAAATAAATAAATAAAAGATTTGTTGACTTGTCCTATTACAGAGAATGTGAAAGCATAAACCCTTTAAAGTTTACACAACCAATTAATTAGAGCATCTCCAACACCAGTCTAAACCCCTCTCTATCTCCACATGTGGAGAGTAAAAATAGAGATAAAGTGCTCCAACACTAGTCTATTTTACTCTTCAAACGCCCAAAAAAATACAAAGTGCTACAGTAGCTTTTCACAAATGAAAAGCTACTGTGCACTCTTCAGCTTCTCTTCATCCAATTAAAAAATATATCTCACCCCCCCTATTTAAGGTCTTTTTTTTCCCTTTCTCTCATTTCAGCTGATTTTTTTCTCTCACTTCGTTCTCTGCTCTCCCCTCTCTCTGCTCTCCAAATGCAACCCTGCCATCGCCGCTCTCTGCCATCACCGCTGTTCTCTGTCGTCACCACTGCATCTATGCTTGGGTTTCGCCGATCTCTACTTTGTGGGTCTTGGCCTAGGCGTGGGTCTCGGTTGTTGTTGAGTTTTGGACGGTGGAGTGGGTCACCGGAGTAGAGAAATGAGGAGAGAGAAAAAAAGTTTAAATAAAATAATAAAAATATTATTTTAATAAAAATAAAGATAAAATAGAGAGTAGTGTTGGAGAGAATTGCTTTTCAAATAAATAAAGAGTTGCTGAAATGGAGATAATGTGGAGATAACATAAAGAGTGTGTTGAAGATGCTCTAAGAGCTCTTCATTCGGCTCTTTATCTCCACATGTGGAGAGCAAAATGAAGAATTGATGCTTCAGCAGCTCTTCAAATTGCCAAAATGCTACAGTAGCTTTTCACAAATGAAAAGCTATTGTACACTCTTCATCCGAATAAATAATTGTTTAAACAGGTCCTTTATAAGTTTTTTTTTTTTTTTTTTTTCTCTCTCTCTCTCATTTTCACGATTTTTTCTCTCTTTTTTTTTTTTTTTTCCTTTCTCTGTGCTCCTGCTACAGCTCTGTTCTCCATTTTCTCCAACCAATACCGATCTCGTTTGGGCTGGGGGTTTCCGTTCTCGGTATGGGATGGGTGTTCCGATTGGTCTGGGCTGGGTGTTCTGATCTCGGTCTGGTTTGTGGGTTGCCGTTCTCAGTCTGGGTTGGGTGTTCCGATCGGTCTCGGCCTTGAGCAAGCAGTTGATGGTCTCGGCCTTGAGCAAGCCGATCTCGGCTTGGCCTAGCCTTGAGCAAGCGATTGAAGATGCGTGGGTCTGGTGTGGGTGTGCTTGAAGGAAGAGATGAGGAAAAAAAAATATAATAAAATTATTATTTTAATAAAAATAAAGAGAGTGTAAAGAGTCTATTGAAATAGATTTCAAAAAATAATAGAGAACTCTCCACATGTGGAGATAATGTGGAGATAACATAAAGAGTCTCCTAGATATGCACTTAAATAGTAGCTTTTAATATTTTTCTTTATCTAAAAAAAAGTGATGAGAAAACATAAAGAAGAAGAAGAAAGTAAACTTATTGTAACTCTGTAGACACCTCATTTTGCCACCTAAATTTCAATTATAATGTGCATGGGGCTTTACGGACTAAAAATCCAAAAAAGGGACCCTGACATAGAAATCTGTGCACATTTAGGGTTTTTGGTCCCAATTTGTTCTGGGCATCCGATTGATATGAAAATTCATTCACACGAGTCTTTAGGTCAACACGATCACAATGACACAACTTGCACTCGATTTGGACTCCGGGCATTTTGGCACAGAAATTCGTGCATTTCTAGGGTTTCGGCCTGATTTTTCTCGAGATATCCGATTGACACCAAAATAATTTTAAATGAGTCTTTAGATCAACACGATCAAAATGACACGTCATGCACTCAAATCGGACCATAAACGAGAAAGTTATCGTTAATCGAAGTTTTAACGCTTCAGGTCCGCGTTAGCTAAAATATGCATACATACATAGGATTGTATCTCACTCATGCATGCCAAAAATACTTTTGGAAGGACAGAAAAATCAGTTTTTCTGCCCATGCACGTTCCACAATGTATGGCCAAAAGAGGTAAGTTGAAAAAAGTCAAAAAAAGAATGTTTTAAATAACCCAAAATGGAGTGCCGGGCGACACTCTAATTTTTCAAAACAATGCCGGCCGGCACTCAAAAATTTAATCCTAGTGCCGGCTGGCACTAGGATTTTAAAACAAAGTGCCGGCCGGCACTGTCTCTCTAGACCCATTTCTGCACTTTTTTTGTATTTTTTTCAGCAAAAGAGGACAAAGCATGGTTGGCATGCACGTGAGGCAGCTGGTGGGAGGCAAAAAAGCAGCCCCTTCCACCCCTCTTTGACCCTTTCACACCCCCATTTCTCTATAAATACAACCATGGTCTTCATGGAAAAGGGGTTGGAAAGTGTAGGGAAAAATTAGAGAGAAATAGGGAGAGTTTTCAAGAGTGTTTTGAGTAGAAAAATTCTTTGAAAGAAACCCTCCTCTTCAAGGTTCTAAAGCTCTTGAAGGTTGAGAAATCTTTTAGATTTAACTCACCCTTCATTATCTTTGGAACCAAGACTTGGAAAATATTTGCACTTAAGCTTTCTTAAACCAAAATTCCTCTCCAAAAGTCTTAAAGGTTTTGAAGGTTGAAAAAATCATTTTGATTTTGTTCACCCTTCATTATCTTTACCACTTAGGTTTGGAATTATTTTTCCACCAACCCACATACTCAAACACTTCTTAGGATTACCCTTACAACCCACAAATTGTATACACATCCTTAAAGTCATTGAGTCACAAAGCTCACAACCACACAAGTTGTGAAGCACATACTTGATTTTAATTTTGTTTTGCATGCGGGTTAGCTCTCTAACCCTTATGCTTTAATTTATTGTTCTTACATTATGTTTTAATTTCTTGTGTTTATATTTACAAGTTCATTATGATTATGTGTTTAAGCTTACAACTATAACATGAACATCATATTGCAACCAACATAATAACAACATGGACAATTAAAATTAATTTGTTTGCACAACATACACATACATGCATTGACATTACAACATGCTTGGTCATTTTTAATATAAGAGGACCGATGTAAATCGGGCAAAATGGGGTGCCTAACACCTTCCCATTTTGTAACCAAGCCTTCGAACCAAAACCTTGGTTTGCATACATAGTGCCTTACAACAACATTTGATTTTCTTTTTACATAAATTGTAACTAGGAAATTCATACAATATTATTTTCTTAGATTGTATTCTAGGGGAATTTTATTTGTAACACATTTACACACATTATTTCATTTAGCAATTGTACAAATTCTAAAATGGAATAAAAGGGGATTACATTACTCTTGTCTTTGGAATTTCTTAATTTGTCATTTAAAATAAATTAAGTGGCGACTCCACAAACAACATGTCACATCAAATTTCAACCTTGAGGGTCGATTAAAACATTAAAGTTTTCATCCCATCATTTGAGACATGCTACCAATTTAATTTCCAAACCGAAACCAAAATCACTTGAAACCAATTTTGGGGTTTTCGCTTTGGGTTTGAGAAAAGGGGCGAGGTTCTCACAAACTCATTCTGGGTCCGGCTCCCCTCCTATTACAAATACTCCCATTCCCTCACATTTTTACATAGATGAAAGACATGTGGCATTTAACAAATCTAAAGGTCAAAAATAAACCACACCTTTAACTTATAATTTATCTCTCTCAACCACACCTTTCAGCAACTCCCTTAGAAAACCCATCGCCTAAATACCAACGTTGGACAACGCTGGGGACTCAACTTGTTTAAGCTAGCTTGATAAACAACCACAAGATGTCAAGATCTGTTATATATGTTGCCATTGGCAGCATGGCAATTTTCAGAATGCACCAATTTTCAGAATTAGCTTTTGGACTTGAACTTTTGGGTCAGCCATTCTTATGGGTTCTGAGGTCAGACTTTACCAATGGATCCCTTATCAAATACCCATATGGTTTCTAGGAGAGAGTAGGTGATTTCGGAAATATAACTAAATGGGCACCTCAAGAAAAGGTTTTGTCTCACCCTTCGATTGCTTGTTTTTGAAACACATTGTGGTTGGAACTCAACCATGGAGTTGGCCTTATTTGGTAATCGGTTTTATATCAAGAGCTACATTCTCTGAAGGTGGGTTTGGCACTGAACGTACCCCAAAGAAAATGGAATCATCTCCAGGCATGAAATAAGGATAAAGTTGGATAATGTGCTTTGTGATGGTGGTATAAGAGCAAACACATTGGAGTTGAAAGAAACGGACAGAGAGAGTATCAATGAAGGAGGTTGCTGTGTGTGGTTAAGAGATAAATTCTAAGGGAGGTGCTGAAAGGTGTGGTTGAGAGAGATAAATCTATACTATAATGTAAAACTGAAGCTTTTTTTACTTTTGGTTGACCTCATAATATTGCGCCACATAAGCCGCTCTCACAATTTTACACATCATTATTTTAATATATATTTTTAATTGAATTTAAATTTTATTCTATAATTAAACATCTCATTAGAATCTTGACACATTATATTTTCTTTAATAGAAATAATATATTGTTCCATATATATAAACACAATCATAATAAATGCCTAATACTATAATATATTTTATATATAAACACAATAATAATAAATTTTCATATTTATACCAATAATTCTTTAGATTTCATTTTAAGTAATTTTTCCATGTATCGCACGGATTTGCGACTAGTTTATATTATTCACGAGAGACAAAAGGATGAATGTTTCTTGGAAATTCCAAAAAAGTAGTAATCCATAACGTGAATTTCTATATAAGAGTAGGAGGTTTTCTTTTTCAAAGGCCAAAATATCTAAAATGACACTATAATTAATTTATGAATACGCCAAAGCTTTTAAGCATGATTAACTTATTTTTATTATTATTATTATTATTATTATTATTTTCACTTAAAATTGGGGAATGAGTGAGTTTGAATCACGTTCTCTCTCAAAGAAAAACAAGATAAATGTGTCACACGTTCTCTCTCAAAGAAAAACAAGATAAATGTGTCATTTTCTACATACATGCATGGCGTTTCAAATACGCAAAAACATGTGACAAAAGCTAGAGTCTAGAGCTAATAACTTTGTCAAAGAAGAGATTTGACTAAGAAAAACTAAAATCACAATTCTAAGACGACCATTAATTACTCTTACTTTTAATTAGGAAAATGATTAACATGTCGAGGACTCAAGGTTATCAAGCTAATGACTTTGTCAAAGAAGAGATTTGACCAAGAGAAATTAAATGAAGACACAGTCTTTTTTTTCTTTTTTTTTGGTGTGTCCTTGACTCATTTCTGAGTTGAATATTTAATATAATGAATGGTTGTATGATATATATTAGCAATGCCATGTTACGCGGAGATGAAACATCCAGGCAAGCATGCTTAGAGAAAGATACTACCCACAGCTCAGAAGTCATGATGATTCAAATTAATAATTCCCATCAGATTTTTTTTTTCCTTCAGTTGAATCAATAAAACTAATCCACAACAGTGTGGCCATATTAATTTGATTTAGTGAATTAGTTTTATTGACTTAGTGAAATATGACAACAATGTGACAGTATTGATTAATTAAGATGGTGTTAGTTTTATTGACTTAGTAAAATATGATAATAGTGAAAAATCAAGAAATTGAGATTGATAGAGACGAGTATTAAATTTGCAATATACATGTGTAGTAGATATGTCGTGGTAATAATTTTTTGATAGTTACGATAGCATTTAAATCTATGGTGTCCGCTCATGATGATTGCTCTTACCATCAGGTCAAGACACCAATCGGTTTTTGGTGTAGGCGGGATTTGAACTCAGGTCCCTTGCTCGACAACAAAAAACTTTACCAATTGAGCTAACTGGAACCCACATGTCATGGTAATAATTGATTGGTTAACAACCCAAAGAAAAAAAAAAAAGATTTTATGGATGGTGACGGTCACCCGTTGATCCGTCCATGATTTTGACAAAAGAGAAGGTGTAATTGCAAATGTTATGTCACCAGCAGTGTCTTGGGTGCACCGTCAAGGAAGAATTAGAAGAAAGAATGGAGCATCACATCAT
>OU015763.1:1123907-1148176 GCA_907173295.1 Fagus sylvatica | reverse complement strand
CCACAGCAGAAGCTGCTGCGGAACCTATACCAGAAGCTGCTGCCCCCAACATATCTGTGTTTCAACAAAAAGGAAGTTAAGACATTAACAAACTCAAAATTCAAAATGACGAATGGCTTCTCAGTTTAGAGAAGTAATAATTAAAATACGTAACAACACAAACAAGGATGTGGTTAGTCAAAAGATGCTAACTTGATTCCGCAATCATGTTAGTAGACAAACTCACATGGTTAGATGACGAAATTAAAGCAAAAGTTTTCACAATCTCATGGAGGACCTTTAGACATGGAGCCTATTTTTAATCAACAACAAAAACCAAGCCTTAGTCCCAAAATTATGACATCAGCTTTGGATCCTCAATAGATTAGTTAAGGTCGGCCACATATATTTTGACCTACTATTCTATTCTATCCCAAGTCACACTCTCTGTCACTCTCTTTTTTTCTATTTCTATTAATCTTATTTTTGGCTTTCCTCTACATTTTTTCGTTCCCTCAATTTTAATCAACTCATTCTTCCTCATAGATGCATTAATCGCTCTCCTTTGAACATGACCAAGCCATCTCAAGTTACATTTTTAATCAATGCAGATTTGTTCATTCATGGGCCTATGTCCCTTTTTTTTCTTTTCTTCCAAAATCTAATATTAAAATACATACTTCTCTCCTAGAGCATTTTCAGTCATAATTTTTGTATGTTATTGTTTTAAATATAAAATAGTACTAATTTAAAGGCAGTTTCTTTTTTCCAGTGGATTTAATTGGCTCAAGCACATCAAGTTGGTATTATACCAATACGTCACTGTATGATTTTGAAATCAGGTCACCATGGCAAAATTACTCTAATCTAATATAAGCAAGAGTGTATTGTAGAAAGAGTAAGATAAGCAGGAGGATAAAAAGACTAACCTTAAATAGAATCAGTGTAGCAGCTCTAAGAAATCACCAACATGGAAATGTAAGAGATATTGAACTTTCAGCTCCCACTATATAATCCCAAGAAAATAAAAAATCAGAATTGAATCCCATGTTTCTAATACAGCGTTAAGACTTAATAAACCTTTTTCAGCTAGCTATTACCTCCATATATTCTTTCATTCCACAAGGAAAAAATGGTTTAATATTGCACAGATTTAACACAGAAGATCGCTGATCTCGGCCGAATTGAACACCCAGTGGCACACAGTATAGCAGCTCGAATCAACCACCAACACGGAGATGGCGATCAGGACCTCGCTGCAGTGTAAGAGATGTTAAACTTCTGGCCTCCTACTACCTAGCGTTGACTTAAAACAAAGTGAGCACGGGATTTTATTTTAGTCCTATGTGGCTGGCGCTGGACCAGGCAAACGCGTCGGCAGTTAGGTGTAGATAATTGGTTGTAGCAAAATCTCACTAGTTTGTAGCCAAAATATGTTCTTTAATAAATAAATATGTAGTCGTTACTTTTCTTACTCTCCCATCAATTGTGGATTTCACGTGAATTTAATTAGAATTTAATCCTTTAACTTTCATTTCTTTTCAATTGAATCCTTCTATCACCTTTCGATAATGGGTTGCTGTTAAGTGTCTAAAACAACATCATTTTGCTAATTTAAAAAATTAAAATTAAAACTAAAAAAAGAACTTCAATATATTTTTGGGAAACTAATGGAAGAAGAAACAAAATTCTTTTTATTCTGGGTTTTTTTTAGATTAAAAAATATTGAGAAATATATTCTTAAAAAATAAAAAAATATAATAAATCAAACCCTATACTGAAAAGTTTGTATCTCAATATAAATTTATTCAAAAACCAACTATTGATATAGTTTTCAAAACGAAACCAAACTTAGAAGTCTAAATTGAAAGTGTATTGCCACCAATTCTTCGAATCAGATGTCTCATTCCCCTATACAAGATTATTCTACTCATAAAACCACAACTTTTAAATAAACTTAATATATCAAAGCTAAGAAAATTATTTCAGGACTAGTATTGAGAAATTATTCATTATTTTCGTTGTATTATATATGTGGTCTTCCCAACCAATACAAATAAATGATTTCTTATTCCTTCCTACTTTTAGGAGTCACATAATCATCCAAACTCACAATTACTCATTAGTCATTTCCTCTCTCTCTCCCCTTATCTCTCCTCCACACGTCCTAAGCTCACATGTCTCCCTCTTTTCTCTCTTTCCCCAAGTTATCCTTATAAACTCCAACTACATTTGTGCTTCTTCAATTTAGAGAAGACAATGGACCGACTGAGCAACTTCAATGATCAATTATCAATTGTTAACTGTAAAAGCAAGGGAAGAAATACACAAGATCGATTGAGTTACCTCAATATATTTTTTTTTCTTTTTTGAATTGGGAGATGGGAAAAAAACCAACACAAAACACAATGACATCTTTTAAGATCTATCACCTAGGAAAAAAAGAAAAGAGAAAACCTTGTTATATTAAATCCTGAGTTTTCTACTGTTATATTAAATCCTTGTTATAGATCCAACCATCCTATTATTCTGTGAGAAAAGCTTAAGGAAGAGAGATTTTGAGAGAAGGAAGAAAGGGATTTGAGAGAAAGAGAGATAGTGAATTTAGATCTTATTCATTGTGAAAACTTAATACAATCAGTACCATAGAGTTTGATATTTATACATAGCTTAATAAGTAACCGCTTCTAACAAAACTCTAACAGAGTTTACAAAGGTGAGCTACGTGTAGTTTAACATTACCAACACTCTAACACTACACTTGGAGTGATATGTCGTATAGCCAGGTGGCTTTGCACGACTTGAAGCTTGCTGTCTTTACTGCTCAGCTTGTTATCTTCACTGTGAACAGTACTTAAGTTGTCTGGTTTAACATATTCATTCTTGGACTATTTTTAGCAATTGATAATTGTAACAGGCAGCAACATCTATGCTTGAATAGCTTTCTCACTCAGTCACTCTCAAACTACTTCCAACTCGGATTTCCAAGCCTAATATGTTGCTGCCTGTTTGGAGTAGTCTTTCCATCAACGAGTGAAGTAGTCACTTCCAATTCATCAGAAGATGCAAATATGGTAATAGGAGCAGTTCTCCCTTTTGGAGATGATCGACAATGGTGAGGAAGAGTTGTTTTAACAAAAATAGACTAAGACATAGGAAGAAGAAAAAGAAATAATTTCGATAATGTACGCGAGAGAGAGAGAGAGAGAGAGAGAGAGAGAGAGAGAGAGAGAGAGAGAGAGAGAGAAGGGGAGATAAGCCGATGTGGTAAGGAAATAAATTTTTAATAATGTCATAAGTAGGTGACTATTTGTAACCGTTAGATCTCTTATAAATCTATGATCGATGTAACTTTTGTTGAGTTACATCGGTGGTGTAACTTGAACCCACCTCTTGTTACTTATTATTTAAATAAGTTTTACATGAAATTGGGCTTTGAAGAAAAGCATTGTTGCAGAATAAATTTGCATTTGTCTGGCACCAATAAGATAAAAATAATCATGTTTTTACTTTAATGCGTTAGAAATTTAAAGTTCAATTCAATTAAGGGGAAGAAAATTGAAAGGGTGTTTTGGTCACTAGGAAGGGAAATATCATTTTTTTTTTTTTTTTCTTTTTATTTTTATTTATTTATTTTTTTTTTTTATGGGTAAAACTTAGGTACGATACCTTAGGTTAGATATATTAGGTTTTTTAATTGAATTCAAACATATAACTGCATTAAATTAGTTAATACAACCATGTGTTTAAATTCAATTGGGGAACCTAATATACTTAACCTAAGGAATTATACCTAAGTTTTATCCTTTTTTTATTATGAAAAAAAAGGTAGGTTGGGATAACCAAAGTGGCTTCCCTCCCTAGGCGTGACGATTATAATATCTTACTTGCTAAATTCGGAGGGAATTGGTGAGCCATAGTTGTTATCTCAGCTCCATGAGGGTACTAATAGGTCATGAGCAGGGCTCGTACTGTCGTAGGTTTAATCCCAAAGCTTCTTGATACGGGATTCGAATTTGGAATCTTTACACCCCAAACCACTTAAGAGTACACCCCACGTCACTGCTAAGGGAGTTGTCATCGAGTCTACAAGGCAAAGAAACAAAACATTTTATATCCGTTTAAAATTTGGAGAGAACAGGAAGTATTTGAATTGGGGGGTGCCCAAATCATGTTTTCTTATTCCGCCTATTCTTTGCCATCCCGACTGTGAACACTCCAACCCCATTCCAATTGCCTCTCTCTCTCTCCCCACTAAAGAAGAAAGCTTGGCAAGAGATACAACCACCATTTCCAAGGAGATCCATCGATTCAATCCCAGAATTAATGGAGGGTTCAAACTCGGAGAAAAACAACACCATTACTAGCACCAACGATGATAACAGCTTATTAGTTGCGGCAAGGTCTTCTTCATCAGCTTCTGCTCCCACCCCTAGTCGCTATGAAAGCCAAAAGCGCCGTGACTGGAACACCTTTGGCCAATACCTCAGGAACCAAAGTCCCCCAATTTCCCTCTCAAATTGCAACGGAAAAAGCGTCATTGATTTCCTCAAGTATAATTATCAAATCCCAAAACTTTAAACTCACAGATGTATAATGTATTTCAAGATAATCTTATATATTGATTTGAAGTGCAGGTACCATGACCAATTTGGCAAGACCAAGGTGCACACTAAAATCTGTCCCTTCTATGGGAACCCTCAACCTCCAGCCCCTTGCCCCTGCTCACTGCGCCAAGCCTGGGGCAGCGTCGACTCACTCATTGGGCGCCTCCGAGCCGCCTTTGAAGATAATGGAGGGAAGCCTGAAGCAAACCCATTTGCAGCTCAATCTGTTAGAGTGTATTTACGTGAGGTTCGTGAAGTGCAGGCAAAAGCAAGAGGGATCCTTTACAATAAAAGGAAAAAGAAGGGAGAGAGCCCCCCGCAACAGTTGCCACCACAGCCACAGCAGCTTCCAGCCCCAGGTGCAACTCAATAAATATTAAGCAATCCAAATTCTACTAGTCTTAGATATATAGATTGGATATTATTAATCTGCTAGCTTTTGATGCAAACATTATTGTTAGTATTACTAGTAGCTACATGAGATGAGACTTGGTTGTTGAGACTGGGATATATAGTGCTTGACATATATGATCCTTATATAGATTCCCTTGACATAAACTTATTTTGCAAATTTTGACCATGAACTTGTGTGTTGTAATCTCTATTTTATTATAGTGGATTGATCGAATTTATCGCGTAGTTTTTTCTTCTTATATTGAAAGGTTTTCCTTGTTGTAATCTCTGTTTTTTTTTGCTTAAGTATTTTTTATTTTCATTGTTGTTTGAGATTATTCAATTTAGTTTACACATAAACATGAGTTTTACCCAACAAAGTGGCATTAGCATTTCCATGGTGAGCTTTACATTTACTTAATGAATATAAATAATTTTTAATATCTTCTTTTTCCTTTCTCTTTTAATTGCAGAATCTGTAACAGATTCGGATTGGACTGGCCGACCTGAAAGCATTGTTACAGAAAAAGGAGGTATAATAGACTTAAATTTTAAGATGACACCTTCTAATTCAAGTGAACAAATGAAATCTCGAATTGAAGACATTGGGACTGAAGTTTCACAAACAAGACAACATGAGCATATACAGGTTGTGGTAATGCAAACAGAAGGAATAAGTACTCTGAAACCTCAAGGAGAGGCATTTACTAGTGGGCAGATGGAATCTCAGATTGAAGACGTTGACATGGAACCTGAAGCAAGTGAACAACATGGATTGTTTCTCATGCAGGGCAGTTTAGGATTAACTAAGCCACCAAAGGATGAGGGCTGGGAGAACGCCAAAGAGATTTACTTGATGGACAATGATTTGTCTGTTTTACCTGAGAATCCAAGGTGTCCCAAGCTATCAGCGTTGTTCCTTCAAAGAAACTACAAATTGAGAACGATTCCTCCCTCATTTTTTGATCACATGCGCGCTCTTCAAACCCTGAACTTATCCAGGACTGGTATCAAGTACTTGCCCAATTCCATAGTCAGATTGGTTAAGCTCAAAAGACTGTTTTTAAATGATTGTCAGCGTTTCATGAGGTTGTCACCCAAAGTTGGAGAACTCAAGCAGCTTGAGGTTCTTGATCTTGAAGGGACAGAGATTATGGACTTACCTCAGGAGATTGAGAAGTTAACTAATCTGACATGCTTGGAAGTTTCATTTTATGGGTATGCGAGTGATGGTAGCCGGAGAGCTGTGCAGTCAAATGCAGTGGTTCCTTGTGGGGTAATTTCTGCACTGTCTCAGTTAGAGGAGTTGAATATTGAATGTGGATCCAGATGAACGAGCGGTGGGATGCATGTGTGGAAGCTATTGTTAATGAAGTATGTACCTTAAAGAGGTTAGAAACTCTTAAATTCTATTTTCCAAGGGTGGATCTTGTAAGGCACATTGAGAGGAATATGCCATCACTGTTACATTTCAGATTCACTGTTGGTCGTCATGTCAAGCGCATTATTTCTCGAGTCCCTCTTGATGTTGAGTTTGAGCTGGAACAATGGGAGAGATGCTTGAAATACATAAATGGTGTGGGTGTCCCTAGAGAAATTCAGAATGTACTCCAACATGCCACGGCATTTTTCTTGGACAGGCATGCAACTGCTAAGAAGCTATCTAATTTTGGGGTTCAAAATATGGAGAATTTAAAATGCTTAGTCATGGGGGAATGTAATGAGGTTCAAGTGATTATAGATGAAGAAGATAATTGCAATGAAATAGTATCTGAATCATCTGGTACTGAGAAAATTGTTCTTGAATCACTAGAATACCTGTATGTGTATTATATGAAGAGTTTAAGGAGCATATGGGAGGGATCAGTACAGAAGAATTCATTATTTCTTCTTAAGTCCTTGACATTGCGCACATGCCCCCAGTTGACCACTATTTTCACACAAGGATTGCTTGCTAACCTGTGCAACTTAGAACAGCTTAAAGTTGAAGATTGCCCCTCCATCAACAGCATAGTAAACTGTGAAATCTCTGCTGAGCTTAAAACCTCTGATTTTCTCCCAAATTTGAAGAAGATTTCACTTCATTACATGCCTGGATTAGTTAGCATCTCTAGTGGTTTACACATTGCACCAAAGTTAGAATGGTTGAGTTTTTATAATTGCCCAAATCTTAAGAACCCATTGGTTGAGGAAGTATCTAGTACAGATTTGAAGAAGATTAAGGGTGAAAGGAGTTGGTGGGAAGCATTGGAGTGGAGCAATGGTTGTCCGGGTTATTTGGATGAGATTTTTGTTCCAATCAACATATGTGATTGCTGAGTATTTTAAATGTTCCCTAATCAGAATTAGTTTGGCATTGCCAAAGTAGGAAAATGATCTTACGTTTTCTTAGATATAGGTTTTCAACATGTTGATATGATGCCAATAATAAAATTTGATTTTGTTAAGTGACATGAGTTGAAAAATCACTCTTTTGACTTCGTATGATGTGATGAATGATCACATGAATGATTCTGTGTTTATATTTCTGTTCTTATTATGATATTCTTCAGTATGTACAAGACAATCATGACCACGTATGAGGAAGGTTTCAGTCCAACATTCACGTAATCACAAATACTAAACAATCACACATTCATACATTATCTTAAAAAGAAAAGATCATGAAAATTTAAATATTACAAACCCACAGTTTGTGGAGCTGACATTTCTACCATTACCTTATCCAGAAGAAGTGCTATGAAGAAGGTTGAAGCCATACCAATGCACTCCACCATGATTGTTTTGCTTCAATACATCTCAAACCGATTGCATTCTTTAATGCTTAAGTGTTCAAGTTTGAAGAGTTCTTTAATCTTGTACAATCATGCCATTGGAGAATATTTGAAGAGTTGTTCTTCCTTGGAGAATATCAACTTCGGACATCTCCATGGCAAATTAATCTAATCTAATATAAGCAAGAGTGTATTGTAAAAAGAGTAAGAATCGGTGTAGCAGCTCTAAGAAAGCTCTAGACAGTAAGGAAGTGTAAGAGATATTGTACTTCCAGCTCCCACTATAGAATATAATCAGAATTGAATCCCATGTTTCTAATACAGCGTTAAGAAAGATTTTCAGCTAGCTATTACCTCCATAAATTCTTGCATTCCACAAAGAAAAAAATGGTTAAATAATGGGCCGCATAGATTTAACACAGAAGATCGCTGATCAAGGCCGAATTGAACACCCAGTGTAGCAGCTCGAATCAACCACCAATACGGAGATGGCGATCAGGACCTCGCTGCTGTGTTAGAGATCTTCAACTTCTGCCTCTTACTACCTTGCTTTAACTTAGAAAAATAAAAAAAATAAGTGAGCACCCAAATTTGACTAAACATAAAGGATGTAATCTGTAATTTAGAAGAAAATTGAAAGGGTGTTTTGGTCAGTGGGAAGAGAAGTGTCATTGAGACTAGAAGCCAAAGAAACAAAACAAAATCATGTTTGTACTTTCCTTTTCAGTCAACGCTTCATCATCCGCCTGTTCTTTGCCATCCCGACTGTGAACTGTCGATTCAATCCTGGAATTAATGGAGAGTTCGAACTCGGAGAACAATAGCACGATTACTAGCACCAACGATAATAACAGTTTATTAGTTGCCGCAAGGTCTTCTTCATCACCATTTGCGGCAGGACAAGGTGTTCTGTTTTATAATTACTAATTTTTGTTTGTTTGTTTGTTTAATGATAGGAGGAAGCATCGGGTGAAGAGAATAATTAGAGTCCCAGCGATCAGTTCTGATATTCCAGCAGATGGGTATTCTTGGAGGAAATACGGTCAGAAGCCGATCAAGGGGTCACTCTACCCACGGTAACTATTATAGTCCTTCATCTCCGACGGCTCATCAAAAAGTCTAAATAATGATTTTGGTAATGTTGTTTCAGCGTATATTACAAGGGTAGTACGATAAGGGGTTCTGCGGTGAGGAAACAGGTGGAGAGGGCACCAGATGATCCAATGATGTATATCATAACGTATGAGGCGGAGCACAGTCACAAGGCCCCCCGCAACAGTTGCCATCACAGCCACAGCAGCTTCCACCCCCAGGTGCAACTCAATAAATATATATAGATTGCTTTAAATCTCAAATGAAATTTTCACTTCTTCTCTGACTTGTGGTGATTTAGAGCCTGTTTGGCCCCCGTTGGCATGGAGCAAAATAACTTTTTGAACCAAAATCGCAGAAAATGATGAGTTTGGGCCTACGATTTATAAGAAACTGTGGTTTTAAAAAAGTCAAATTATAACGTTTTAGCACCGAAGCTGAACCCAGGTTTAGTTTTAATTTTCTAAACTTTCGTTTTTAGAGGCCATAGTATGGATCTGGGATATTATTAATCTGCTAGCTTTTGATGCAAACATTATTGTTAGTATTACTAGTAGCTACTTAAGACTTAGTTGAGAGATACTGCCCTTTATTGCTAATTTCAATGAATTATTGTTTTTTAGCAACCAAAAAAAAATAAGAAGACCGTTCAAAACCCTTGATTTGTATGTGTCCAACACACTAGGGATACTTTGTGCGGTCCTCATTGTGTTAGAAGGGAAGAAAATATTTGTTTATTTAAAAAAGTTTCCTTTGATTTTAAATGTGTTTCTAAAGATTTTGATTGTTGTTATTTATGTTAACAACTTAAAATAAACATAAAATAAGCCTATAAATAAATAAATATACCTAAAGATATATATGAATCAATTAATTAATGGTTGTATCCCTGCCATGTCGTGTCTTAGTTTTTCAAGAAATGTCATATTGTCGTGTCTCGTGTCGTATCGTGTCCCATGTCGTACCAGTGTCAGTGCTTTTTAGAAAAAGAATAAACTGGTAGCTAGTGGTGGCATTGGAAAAAGTAGTGGTAGGGGAGGAGAGAGTGAATGGTTACTTGGAGTTATGTTCTAATGTGGAATTGAGATATATATATAATGCTGGACATGTCTAACATATATATGATCCTTATGTAGATTCCCTTGAAATAATCTTATCTTAGAGAAGGTGACTCTCGAAGAGGTCACAACCATTTTCATTTCTCATACATCCAATTCTCTAGAATCCATCCTTTATCATTTCCTACTTCTAAATCCAAACCCTAACATGCATTTCGATTAACCTAGTCCATTCTCATCAAGAACTCTCATCTACCACATAAATTCCTAACTTTCCCTCTCAAGATTCTACTTGAATCTTCTTAAGAACACCATCTACAATTGGTTTCTTAAGAGAAAACCAGAGCAAGGAGCAGTGATGTCAATTGTGATCTAGTGGTGGGGAAAACATACTCAATGTTAGCAGCAGTCGCTCAGGATCAAGAGGGAAGAGTACTAAAGGCAAGTAGGCAATGGTAAGGAAATCCCTTACAATAGATCATGACATAGCAGAAGTAAAATCCAACAATTGAAACGACAAAAGAACAGGGACTAAACAAGGTGATAATAGAAGGGGACTCAAAGTTATGCGTAGATGTTATAGCCTCCAAAGGCGCAAAGGCAAGTTGGAAAACCTCCTACATAATCACAGATACTTTGGCCAAATTTCGATCTTTTGCTCTCGTGAACTTCAACTGGGTTCCGAGATATGCAAACATAGCTTTTTTATTTTTTATAATTCAATAATTGGGGAAATAAGGATTTGATCCCTGGATGTCTCTGTTGGAAACACAAGGAAATGCCAACAAAACTGCACATGAATTGGCATGTGGGCGCATGATCTTAATTGTTCAGGCATTATTTCTTCTTTTGGAGATAATTGTACTTTTTGGAGTGTGATTTTGGAAGTTTGTAACCTATTTTGTTCTTATTAATGATATTACCTATATCTACTAAGAAAAAAAAAAAAAGTGTAAAAGTGAGAGCAATGCTAGCCGTGCGACACTAGAGAGAGAGAGAGAGAGAGAGAGAGAGAGGGAGAAGGGTGAGGTTTTTGTTTCCTAAGATAAAGTGAGATTAAATGGGGGTTTTCTTTTGAAGTGGATTTTGAGTGCTACAATCACATACAAAGTATTATTGGTTTCACTAGTTTTTAATTTTGTTGCCATCAGATTGTATTATTCATAGAGAGTTATTTTTATATTTTTACAAATTATTTTACAGAGGTGTTTACGACGTCGAGTTATGCGGCATCAAAGCCAAAACCAACTTCCCCTTCCCCAACCCGATTCCTTCCCAAAACAACTACGGTATTGGTTTCACCAACTATGGTGAGATTATATCATTCTTAAATAAGTATTCTTGTATTTTTGGAGAGAGAAATTTTGGAGGGTACCCGATGGAGGATTATCCATCAAAGGACGATATACAAGAGTGACACGTGGTGAATTCCCTCACACGTGTTGTTTTTGTGTCGTTGGAGTATTAGATGTAAACAAACGTTATTCATTAGTGGTCTGTAACGGTTTACCCCATGTACTATTACAGCTGTACTAATAAGTACTTATGCTGTTGTCTGGTGACGAAACAGGTGGAGAGGGCAGAAGATGATCCAACTATAATTATCGTAACGTACATGGGGCAGCACAACCACCAGGCCCCACACGCGGTCCAACACGCTAATGACGCGATGCAGAAGTTGGCGCGGTGTAAGGGAGAGTGCCCCCCGCAACAGTTGCCACCACAGCCACAGCAGCTCCCACCCCCAGGTGCAACTCAATAAATATATATAGATTGCTTCAAATCTCTAATATATATAGTGCTTGACATGTATGACATATATATGATCCTTATGTAGATTCCCTTGAAATAAACTTATTTTGAAAAATTTTCCCATTGTGTTGTAATTTCTATTTTATTATAATGGATTGATTAAATTTATCACGTATTTTTTCTTCTAGATTGAAAGGTGTTCCACGTAAATTTGAGTGGTTGTTTTTTTTTGTGTAAATATTTTTTATTTTCATTGTTGTTTGAGATTATTCAATTTAATTTACAATAAACATTAGTTTGACCCAACAAAGTGGTATTAGTGTTTCCATTGTGAGCTTTAGAGCATTCACATCCCCTTAGGTAAACCCCTTTTTTAGCAAAAATAAAGAGTACTGTTCATTAAAAGTGCTCAAAACACACTCACATCCGGTGAGCTATTATGTATATTTTTTTTACAAAATGCTACAGTAGTCGGTAAAGATACCGACTACTGTAGAGGTTATGTATTCTTAAATCTCATTTTTTTATTCCATCTTTCTCTCTCCTCATTCTCAGTTCTTCTCTCGGCTCTTCTCTCTCTCACCCATCGGTGTTCCTTCTCTTCTCTCTCACTCATCGGACTCTCAGCTTTTCTCTCTCACTTCTAGTTCTTTTCCGATCTGGTATGGTGGGTCGTTGGGTGTAGGCCGTGGGGTGTGGGTGAGTGGGTCATTGACTTCGAGCGTGGGTCACCGGCATGGAATGTCTTCTCCGTTGGCCCACCGATCGAAGCTCTTGTGGGGCATAGGCCGTGGCTTTTGATCTAGTCGGCATGGGTCAATTTTGGGTTGCTATTGTGGGGCACCGTTGGCCGGAGCAATTAGGCGTGTACACTGTTGGCTGAAGCTCTATTTGGGTTTTCATTTTTTTTTTTTGTGATTTGTGGGTATGAAAAGATTATGGACATGGGTGATTCGGATTTGTGTTTGATTTGTGGGTATGGGTTGAAGATTTGTGGTGGTTGTCGTGGTTTTCAAGATTTGCTGCCGTGGGTGATCGACTTGGGGCAATTGATGGGTTTGGGTTTGGGTGGCAATTTATAAACTGCTCTGCCTTGCGTAATCTGGCGTGGGTCTGCAGGGAGTTTTGGGTAGCCGTGGGTGGTTGCCGGCGTGGGTCAACTGAGAATTTTGGGTAGCCGTGGGTGGTTGCCGGCATGGATCAACTGGGAATTTTGGGTAGCCGTGGGTTGTGATTGGATCCGTTGTGGGTGGTTGGTTGCCGTTGGTTTTGATGTAAAGAATTAAAGAAAAATGATTAAATAATTAAAATTATAAGATTATTTTAATATGATGTAGTGTAAAATAAAGAATGGGATGTGAGGTATGTTTAGATGTTGAGAGGTAAAATAAATAAAGTAGGTTTTAAAGATGTAAAGTAGCTAAAAAAATACAAAAGCGGATGCGAATGCTCTTACATTTACCTATTCAATTTAAATAATTTTGAATATTTTCTTTTTTTTTTCTTTCTATTTTTATTGCAGAATCTGTGACAGATTCGGATCGGTCTGGCCCACCTGAAAGACTTGTAACAGAAGAAGGAAGTAAACAAAACATAGACTTAAACATTACGATGACATCTTCTTATTCAGGTGAACAAACGACTGCTGAAAGTGAAGACATTGGGACTGAAGTTTCACAAACAAGTCAACCACCAGAGGGAATACAGGTTGAGGAAATGCAAACAGACTAGCAACTCTCTGAAACCTCAAGGAGAGGCATTTACTAGTGGGCAGATGGAATTTCAGATTGAAGACGTTGACATGGAATCTGAAGCAAGTGAACAACATGGATTAATTCTCATGCAGGGCGGTTTAGGATTAACTAAGCCACCAAAGGATGAGGACTGGGAGAATGTCGTAGAGATTTACTTGATGGACAACGAGCTGACTGTTTTACCAGAGAATCCAAGGTGTCCCAAGCTATCAGCATTGTTCCTTCAAAGAAACTACAAATTGAGAACGATTCCTACCTCATTTTTTTATCACATGCGTGCTCTTCAAACCCTGAACTTTTCCAGGACTGGTATCAAATTCTTGCCCGATTCCATTGTCAGATTGGTTGGCCTTAAAAGACTGTTTCTAAATGATTGTCATCGTTTCATGAGGTTGTCGCCCAAAGTTGGAGAACTCAAGCAGCTTGAGGTTCTTGATCTTGAAGGGACAGAGATTATGGACTTACCTCAGGAGATTGAGAAGTTAACTAATGTGACATGCATGGAAGTTTCATTTTATGGGTACACAAGTGATGGTAGCCGGAGAGTAGTGCAGTCAAATGCAGTGGTTCCTTGTGGGGTAATTTCTGCACTGTCTCAGTTAGAGGAGTTGAATATTGATGTGGATCCAGATGACGAGCGGTGGGATGCATATGTGGAAGCTATTGTTAATGAAGTATGTACCTTAAAGAGGATAGAAACTCTTAAATTCTATTTTCCAAGGGTGGAACTTTTAAGGCACATTCAGAGGAATATCCCATCACTGTTACATTTCAGATTCACTGTTGGCCGTCATGTCAAGCGCATTATTTCTCGAGTCCCTCTTGATGTTGAGTTTGAGCTGGAACAATGGGAGAGATGCTTGAAATACATAAATGGTGTGGGTGTCCCTAGAGAAATTCAGAATGTACTCCAACATGCCACGGCATTTTTCTTGGATAGGCATGCAACTGCTAAGAAGCTATCCAATTTTGGGGTTCAAAATATGGAGAAACTAAAATGCTTAGTCATGGGGGAATGTAATGAGGTTCAAGTGATTATAGATGAAGAAGATGATTGCAATGAAATAGTATCTGAATCATCTGGTACTGAGAAAATTGTTCTTGAATCACTAGAATACCTGTATGTGTATTATATGAAGAGTTTAAGAAGCATATGGGAGGGCATTATTTCTTCTTAAGTCCTTGACCCTGCGCACATGTCCCCAGTTGACCACTATTTTCACACAAGGGTTGCTTGCTAACCTGTGCAACTTAGAAGAGCTTAAAGTTGAAGATTGCCCCTCCATCAACAGCATAGTAAGCTGCGAAATCTCTGCTGAGCTTAAAACCTCTGATTTTCTCCCAAATTTGAAGAAGATTTCACTTCATTACATGCCTGGATTAGTTAGCATCTCTAGTGGTTTACACATTGCACCAAAGTTAGAATGGTTGAGTTTTTATAATTGCCCAAAACTTAAGAATCCATTTATTGAGGAAGTATCCAGCCAAGATTTGAAGAAGATCAAGGGTGAAAGGAGTTGGTGGGAAGCATTGGAGTGGAGAAATGGTCATCCGGGTTTTTTGGATGAGATTTTTGTTCCCATTCACATATTGGATTGCTGATCACTTGAAGTGTTCCCTAATCAGAATTATTTCTCATGCAGGGCGGTTTAGGATTAGTTCTAATTCCTATGTTAATAGGAGTGGGACTTCTCCTTTTTCCAACGGCAACAATAAACCTTTGCCGCATGTGGACTTTTGCTAGTATTTCATTATTAAGTATAGTTATGATTTTTTCAACGAATTTTTTTATTCAGCAAATAAATAATAGTTATATCTATCAATATGTTGGTCTTGGCCCATCAATAACGATTTTTCGTTAGAGTTTGGCCTTTGTATCCTTTGTGTTTTTGTGTTTGATTGTTATATGTTTGTATCCTTTGTGTTTCTGTGTTCTTCAATGTTTAGTTTTTTTTGTAGTTCTATGTGTTGTATCCTTTGTGTTTTCTATACCTACAACCATTGTGCATTGAATAAATATTTCTTATCTTTTATCCAAAAAAAAAAACTAAGCCCTAGACTAATGTAGTCCTAAGTGTATTATATGATTGTATCTTGGTTGCATACCACAACTAGTGCATATACTCAAGGAAATAATGAAGCTTTTCCCATCAATTAATTTTATGGAAGCTAATCACTAACGTCTTTATTTTGTTGTTTCACGGATACTAGTTTCTTGGATGTCACTAGCCCTTAAATTTTGGCAGAAAAAAATTCTCTCTAATCCATTTCATAATTCAGATTATGGTGCACAGTCGGTTATATCGTTTAAAATTTTAAATATCATGACAATTTGTGCATGATTAGATTTGAAAAATAAATTTTTAATTATGAAATGGAGGAAATTAAGAGGATCTTGTTCCACATTGGCAACCTAACCTTGGTAAAATCACTATGCGCATATTATTCTTAAGTTCACTTCAAATCATAATATTTAACAATAACAAAAAAGAAATTAAAAGAACCCCCTTAGATTTAGTGAAACAAACACTTTGATGCTTAGTTACACTTCCCTCTTTACTGATTTTTTTTTTTTTTTTTTGATAATTAAAAATAAGCTTTATTGAACAACAAAATATTATACAAAACGGCCAACAACCCTACAAAGAGGAGATAAAACCCTACGCAGAGGGTAGAAAAAATGACATTCGTCACGGCCAAATACCCTACAAAGAGGGTAGCTAAACACCCTACAAAGAGGGCAGTAACTACAACAACAGCAAAAACAACAACCTTACAACAACAGCAACACACAAACAACACAACAGTAAAAACACCAAACGACACAGAACTTGACCACAAACCAGAGGATTACAAGAGCAACCACAACAATCAATGTCCGGAACAACACAAAGACTTGGAGCCTTAATTGATCCTAGCCAAGCAAACCACTAAAAGATCGAATCTAATTGGCCATGGCAAGATATGCCATGCGATTCGGGTGTGGTAGGGGCTCTTCAAAAAGAGGAGTTTTGAAATATCTACCCCAAATATAGTGTAAGCAATAGAATCTTGAGCTAGAAGTAGTCCCCAAATCTGATGCCCTCCAAACATCCACGGTCAGTAGAAGATCTCGACGCCCACTGGAAAGGAAAAGGTGTGCCGACAAAAGAGAGAGAGTCCGTTGGAAACTCGAACCATCCCAAAGTCTCCAGCAAGTCTCCCTCATACAAGACCCGATCAGAGGATTGAGAGGTGAAATGGAAAGAGGGAAAGGATAGTGGTGGTGGTGGCGGTTCGGGTCTGTCCGATCTGGGTGTCAAAAAAAGAAAGAAAAGAGCAAACGAGAGGGAAAGGGAGAGGGAAAAGGCCACGCTACCATGATCGGGCCATCTCTGGTCACAATCTCCCTCACACGGCGGCGAGGGGAGGCAGCGCAGCCCTGAACAAGGAAGATTTAGGGTCAGATGGGTTTAGGCTGTATCGTCTCTAGAAGGTTATTGTTGGGAAACGTTTCTTTGCTATTACCTATCTAACCAATAACTTTTTGAAATGCCCATATTGTCCTTAAATACATATGGAGGTAAGTTTTGTAGCTATTAAAATTACCAAGTCATCCAAAACTGTAATTTGCATCATAGAAAAACTTCAAGTGGAGAACTCATCAACTCAAGAAAGGAGATGACTAAACTTGGAAGTACAAAATTTGTATATTATTTTTTAGGGAAAATTACATCAATCTTCCTAAGAATATAGAGTAATGACAATGGTTCCTAGAATTTTGTGAAAAATGACAGTTTTCTTCCTAAGATTTGTGATAAATAAGAAATATATGAAATTCTTATTTTGCGCTTCAGTTACTCTATTTTTATAAATTAAATTGGCTTCAGTTAAGTGATGATGTTTCTATTCTGCCATTGACTTATGGATGAAGTCCTTAATTTACCTTAAGCTATATGATTTAATCAATTTAAAAAAAAAAATATGCTTAATTGGGTAACTTAAAGGCAAAACATGCATTTCATTGTATTCACTATGTGTATCACAAACTTGAGAGAGAAAACTGTCATTTTTACAAAACTTTAGGGATCATTGTCATTCCTTATATTAAACGAGGTTATTGTAGTTTTCCTTATTTTTTTTTATTATGCTCTTCTCTAACAAATTTCTTATATAATTTGGTGCTCTCAAAACCATCTATACCAATTCTATGTAGAAAATGCATAAATTCTTTTCCTAATTGTCATGGGAGTTGGTTAAGATTTAAATATTTGATTTTAGAACAAAAAGTTCTCTAATTATGAAAGAAAAATAATAAAGAAGACAATAATTAGAAATAAAAAAAAAAAATTGAAAAAAAAAATGGCAAAATATATTTAAACCCTATTCTTTAAAAATTGTTTCAATTCAAACCATAAATTTCATTTACAATGACATCGTTAATGAAAAATACTTAAACAAAAGATCATGAAATCTCTCACGTATTAATACAACCGAATCATCTATCGTCCCTGCCAACTTAAGTTAAGACCATAATTGACGCTGCTGAGTTCTAAACACTTTCCTTTGTGACCAGGTCAGTCTCTCTCCAACTGCTTTGTGATTTCCCTCTAAACCCACCTTTAATTCTATGCTTTTGAGAAATCCCTGTGATTACAAACATACCCTTTTCCATAACTCCCAAAATTTTAAAGCAATGAATCTTCCCGTAGCAGTGTTTCCATAATGCACGTTACATGTTTGACAAAATGCTTGACTCACAATCTTTCGCATTTCTTATTGTATAAATTTATTGACAAATTATCATACATTTCCTAATACCCTTTTCAATGATATGTATCTGTAGAATAATAGAATATTATTTGGTTTGGGTTCTAACAGTATGTACAATTTATTGGGTTTACTTTTGGGTTATGTGCTCTTGGCAGTTGTGTTTTTTAGGTTTTGTAATTTTCTATGGTTTTGTTTTCAGGTGGATTGCATTGCAACTGAAAAGAATTTGTGTTTGTTAGAAAAGGGTATTGGGTGTTTGAAAACATGTTGAAGCATGTGCTTGGCAAGGTGTGGAACAGAGGGGTCAATGTGTATGGAGGAGACAAATTTAGGCCTTCCTTGTATATTCTCATGAGCGGTGTTCATAACAGACAGGTATGTGAATTCCATGTATTCAGATGTTTTTCTCAAAATCTTCTCTTTTGTTGATTACTGCCCATTAGTTGTCAACATTGTGTGCACTAGAAAGAGCTATAAGTTGAAAGAAAAGTAAAATTTAGATTGAAAGTTGAAACTGCTTAATCCAATGTGTAGTCAAACAGTTATTCTTATTTGTGTTGTGGATTGGCACTACTTGTGGTTAGGTGGAATTTAATAAAAAAAAAAAAAGGGGGTTAAAGTGTCAGGAGCACTTAAATGCGTTGGTGTGAGTTAATTGGTATCCAATGAAGTTCAGGAACTGCAATGTTTCAAACTTTTGCAGAACTGTACTTAAAATTTAATATAAATGTTTGAGCTTAAACATTTTCATGCATTATAAACTGATATATACACTGAATTCCTATTTGGTAATGTTTGAGGTCACCCCTAGTCCCCTACTAACTTGCTGATGGTTGATTTTTGTTTCTTCTTTTCTCGAGGGATAAAGCCATGGACTCAAAGTCCACCACCAAGCATACTTAGAAAGGAATAAATTATGTAAATAGCTGCAAATATGGAATCTAGAATAAAACAAAAGCATATCAGGTCTTCATACATTGCATTATCAGAGCTATTGAATTAAAGAAGGGTGATTGACAGTACTCAGATACACACTTTTAGGTCTGCTAATGAGTTATGACTTGTAGGGTTACATTACTTGCTTCCCAACTCCTACCTGTATAAGATTTCAAAATCCTAACTGTTAAAATTCTAAAAAGTTTCTCTCAATCTATTAAAATGTTGAATGATGGTTTTGGAAATCTAACAATTGCTAAGTTGCTCATTTGGCAGCAATTGAAATTTTTTCCAAACAATTGTCACATTTACAGGTTCATTTGAGATAGTAACCATTTTTTTCCAATATTGCACTTTTACAGGTTCATTGTGCACCAAGAAGCTTTTTTGGGGTAGAGGATTTCCTGGATGATGATAATAGCCGGCCATACACTTACCAGAAGGAGAAGAACTCTAAAAATCCAACCAAGCATGTGTCATTCAAACAATGCACTGTGGCCTACATGGAGCTGTTTACACTTGATGTGTTCATCTCGAAGCGCTTTGCGTCAGCCTCACTCACCCACAGGGTGACAAGTAAGCAGGTTGCAGTTGCCGGTACCAACTCTAAAGACATTAAAAAAGGGTGAGGTTTTTGTTTCCTAAGATAAAGTGAAGATAAAATGGGGGTTTTCTTTAGGAGTGGATTTTGAGTGCTACAATCACATACAGTAAAAGCATTATTGGTTTCACTAGTTTCTAATTTTGTTGGCGTGAGATTGTATTATTCTTAGAGAGTTATTTTTATATTTTTACAATTTATTGTCAACTCACTTTTTGAACATAAACTTGAGTATTGTAATCTCTATTTTATTAGTGGATTGATACGATGATTTTTTATTTTGAAATTTAGTGTGTTCTTGTGTGTATTTGCTATGCTTGTGTTTTCACTCCTGTTTGGGGTTATTAAATTTAATTGACACATTGTACGTTTAGTTTGGCTTTAGTGTTAATGGTTCCGCTCGCACAGCATCATGAACTTCACATTTACTTTTTCAATTTAAATTATTTTGAATTTTTTTTTTCTTCTGTTTTTTGTTGTAGAATCTGTGACAGAAAATGATTTGGCTAGCCCACTTGAAGCATTTAAGATGACATCTAATTCAAGTGAACAAACGAAATTTGAAATTGAAGACATTGGGACTGAAGCTTCACAAACAAGACAACCAGAGGGTTTACAGGTTGAGGAAATGCAAACACAAGCAATAAGTACTCTGAAACCTCTCAGGAGAGGTGTTTACTAGTGGGCAGATTTTATCTCAGATTGAAGACGTTAACATGGAACCTGAAGCAAGTGAACAACATGGATTATTTCTCATGCAGGGCGATTTAGGAATAACCAAGCCACCAAAGGATGAGGACTGAGAGAACGCCAAAGAGATTTACTTGATGGACAATGATTTGTCTGTTTTACCTAAGAATCCAAGGTGTCCCAAGCTATCAGCGTTGTTCCTTCAAAGAAACTACAAATTGAGAATGATTCCTCCCTCATTTTTTGATCACATGCATGCTCTTCAAACCCTGAACTTATCCAGGACTGGTATCAAGTACTTGTTCGATTCCATTCTCAGATTGGTTAGCCTCAAAAGACTTTCTAAATGATTGTCAGTGTTTCATGAGGTTGTCGCCCAAAGTTGGAGAACTAAAGAAGCTTGAGGTTTTTGATCTTGAAGGGTCAGAGATTATGAACTTACCTCAGGAGATTGAGAACTTAACTAATCTGTCATGCTTGGAAGTTTCATTTTATGGGTATACTAGTGACGGTAGCCAGAGAGCCATGCAGTCAAATGTTGTGGTTCCTTGTGGGGTAATTTCTGCACTGTCTCAGTTAGAGGAGTTGAATATTGATGTGGATCCAGATGACGAGCGGTGGGATGCATGTGTGGAAGCTATTGTTTATGAAGTATTTACCTTAAAGAGGTTAGAAACTCTTAAATTCTATTTTCCAAGGGTGGAACTTTTAAGGCACATTCAGAGGAATATCCCATCACTGTTACATTTCAGATTCACTGTTGGTCCGTCATGTCAAGCGCATTATTTCTCGAGTCTCTCTTGATGTTGAGTTTGAGTTGGAACGATGGGAGAGATGCTTGAAATACATAAACGGTGTGGGTGTCCCTAGAGAAATTTAGAAGGTACTCCAACATGCCACGGCATTTTTCTTGGACAGGCATGCAACTGCTAAGAAGCTATCTAATTTTGGGGCTCGAAATATGGAGAAACTAAAATGCTTAGTCATGGGGGAATGTAATGAGGTTCAAGTGATTATAGATGAAGAAGATGATTGCAATGAAATAGTATCTGAATCATCTGGTACTGAAAAAATTGTTCTTGAATCACTAGAATACCTGTATGTGTATTATATGAAGAGTTTAAGGAGCATATGGGAGGGGTCAGTACAGAAGAATTCATTATTTCTTCTTAAGTCCTTGACATTGCGCACATGTCCCCAGTTGACCACTATTTTCACACAAGGGTTGCTTGCTAACCTGTGCAACTTAGAAGAGCTTAAAGTTGAAGATTGCCCCTCCATCTACAGCATAGTAAGCTGCGAAATCTCTGCTGAGCTTAAAACCTCTGATTTTCTCCCAAATTTGAAGAAGATTTCACTTCATTACATGCCCGGATTAGTTAGCATCTCTAGTGGTTTACACATTGCACCAAAGTTAGAATGGTTGAGTTTTTATGATTGCCCAAATCTTAAGAATCCATTAATTGATGAAGTATCTACTCAAGATTTGAAGAAGATAAAGGGTGAGAGGAGTTGGTGGGAAGCATTGGAGTGGAGCATTGGTTGTCCGGGTTTTTTGGATGAGATTTTTGTTCCAATCAACATATGAGATTGCTGAGCATTTTTAATGTTCCCTAATCAAAATTAGTGTGGCATTGCCTACACGTTTTCTCCAGATATAGGTTTTCAACGTGTTGATATGATGCCAATAATAAAATTTGATTTTGTTAAGTGACATGAGTTGAAAAATCACTCTTTTGACTTCGTATGATGTGATGAATGATCACATGAATGATTCTGTGTTTATGTTTCTGTTCTTATTATGATATGTTTTGGATGAGTTAAATGAATGACACGAAAATGGACATTAATTCTTAGAAGACCGACTTAGGTCAGCTGAGGTGAGTGTCTAACACATTCTCATATGGTAATCTAACCTTCGATCTTATATCAATGGTTTATAAATTAGTGAATTATCCGATGTAATTTTACAATTTTAGAATATAACTAGGAATGAAGGTTGTGTAATTTTCTTCTTAGATTCTTATATAAATTTTCAATGGAATAAAGATGTATTTCACTTATTTTTGGTTTTCTTGTTTTTTTTCCTTAATAAACAAGCGAGGATTCCAAATATATATATAAAAAGATAAAAACCCTCAATCTTGGGATAAAAATATTGCCGGTCGACTCATTTGATTTGGATTGTGAGAGTGGTTCTCACAGTCGATTATTACCATTCATATTCACAAATGATTTCTGGAAGCAATATTTTATAGAGACAAAATCATGATATCACTAGTAATACTTAAGTGTGTTAAACCAACAGAGTACATGAAACACCTATACATTAATAAAGCAGAGTTTACCACCTTTATTCACAATCTCTTATAAATTAACACTGCCTTTTCTCTAAAAATAAATAAATAAACACGATTTTTCATGCCCAAATTTTGGAGATGTCGTGCTCATACATTTAAATATCCTATTCATAATATATCAAAGACGAAGTTGTTGTGAAGATGATCTTGAGCAAAGCTGGACTCAAGCTTTTCCAAACAAACTATTAAAAGGAGGTACATGAAAAAGGTAGATTTGGGCCATTTGGCTAACAAAAACTCAAGAAATTAGCAAGGATTACATCTTAAATAATATAACCTAAATGTTAAGAAGTCCTAATTAAAAATTTTAGAAAATCATGACCAACTATAAGAAGGGTTTCAGTCTAACATATATGTAAATCACAAATACTAAACAATCACACATGTCAATATAATACATATTCATATGCTACTTAAAAAAAAAAAAAAAAAAAAAAACCACAAAACCACAATCTTTCACAGGACTGCTGTGAAAGAAGAATGAAACCAAACGCACTGGTTAAAGATACATATAAATCTCAATCACTGTTCAATAGCATCTTCTTGCAATAACAATGAACTCCACCATGATTAATGGCCTTCAATACGTCTCAAGTTAACCACATTCTCATTGTTGAAGGGAAATTTTGTCAACATCCAGCACATGGATATCGTAAAATATAGCCACTTCAATGAGTCATCAGTCCAAATGCATTTCCAAATTCCAACTATAATTAACTCTTTGATTTCAAGATATACTTCAACTCGAAAATGTTGAAGTTCAAAGAGATGTTCAATCATGCCATTGGAGAATATCTTCAACTTCAGACATCTGCATAAAGTTAAAGTTGTTAGTCAAACGAGGCTTCTAGTACATACAAGACATTTCTAAATGCTTTCTGGAAGTAATGTTTAATTTCTATATGGAGACAAAGGTTTCTGTTATTCACAAATCAATAGAAATTCATGAAATACATAGGTTTGGCTACCCAAAACTGAAGTGAAGCAAGATTGCTATCTTATATGGTATAAACTTAAATGTTCAAAAGCTTTCATTATAGATTTAAGACAATCATGACCACGTAAGGTTTCGGTCCAACATTCACTTAATCACAAATACTAAACAATCACACATTCATATGTTATCTTAAAAAGGAAAGAACATGAAATTTAAATATTACAAACCCACAGTTTGTGCAGCAGACATTTCTACCATTACCTTATCCAGAAGAACTGCTATGAAGAAGATTGAAGCCATATAGACCGTAATCTTTTTTCAATAGCATCATCTTGCCATACCAATGCACTCCACCATGATTGATTGGCTTCAATACATCTCAAACTGATTGCATTGTCATTGTTGAAAGGCAATCTTGTCAACATTTGGCACATGGATATCTTAATACTCTCTAAAGATGGCCATTTCAATGAGTCATCTGTCCAAATGCTTTTTACTTTTGGAAGATCAGAAAGCACTACCATCTTTAATCTTGGAAACGCGTCAGGTTTCAACCCATTATTCTCAGACTCTGTAATTATCTC